>JAGYYN010004485.1:0-25999 GCA_021441665.1 Euplotes cf. woodruffi 2 WChen-2021 | reverse complement strand
TAATTATTAACAGTCTGGGCTGTGCACATTTGCATCCTGGCCTTCGGTTGTGAGTCAAAAGCTCCAGTGAGGCAGATAACAGCAGCAAGCAAGATAAAAACGCTGCCGAGGACAAAATAAGGAAACATATATCCGCCGAGTAAAAATAACAAAGGACCGAGGCATAGCGACATGCTACAGCCGATTCCTGATACTGCGGAGTTAAGTCTTGCGTATCGGTCGAACTCCGCTGGCGGGAGTTCCTGTGAGCTCACCCCATACGTAGTGCTCTGGATCACTGCATATGAGATTCCTTCGCAGATCCTTGCGAAGATAGCAGAGGAGATGAAAAATACTGGGTCGAAGATGTACTCGAGCATTGAGAACTGGTAATGCGAAAGTCACTAAAGACGGTTAGAAAAATTACTTACAAATAGGATAAGCCCTGAATAAATAAATGCCTTTCCTCCGAAGACTGAGAGATACCTGCCGCATAGCTGTGACGTGAGAAATCCTGCAACTGCGAATACTCTATTTTCCGTATTAATATAGTTAAAAATAATTGTGATAAATCTAGCTGTTAGAGGGAAATTACCAGAAAATAATTCCTGAAAATTGCTCAGGAATGTTATTTTTCTTTCATTTGGTATGGAAGAATTGGAGCGATTATTGTGAGGGTTGTGCTGCCCATGAAGTAACAGAACATCAGCAGTAGGTATTTTGTATCGAAGGCCTTTCTTTCTTTTGAATTTGGGATTTGATGTTGCTCAGGCTGAACATTTAAGCTTTTCTTCATCTTCATTTTACTATTATTTCAAGCAACATCAAATTTAAATATATATTAATTATTTTGAATTTAGATCAGTGATTTGACTACAAAAGAAGATAGGTTAAACTTTATTAATATATTTATTATTTAAAACTTTATTAAATTATATTTAGTTAATAAATATTTAAATATCATAAACTGTTTCAACAAATGATAAATACTTTTGGTTGTTTAAATATTTTTATTATTAAATAATTAAATGTTATAATTAATTTTTATGTTTTAAATTAATTATATTAAAATAAGATATATTAAATTAAATCATTATGCCTTTGAAAACCTCATCTATGTAATTCAACTTTTCCTCATTATTTTTTAACTAAACAAAAGTCACAACTCTTCAAAATCCTCCTTTTCTATCAATAAAACTCTCATAACTCTTCTAAACCCACTTCAAAACTTTCAAATATCACTTATGAATATTACTTCTTTTCATCCCAGTTTTAAAACTTTAAAAATACAAAAATGGAAGTTACCCAAAGCGTAAGCCCCTCCAATCGTTCCCTTTCCCTCCTCAGCCTTACCCTGCTTCAATAGCTAAAAGAACTGGTGCCTTCATACTCAGACAAAAACACAGAACTGATGCGTGAAATCATGAACATCCAGGAATTCGTGGAAATCTGCAAGACAACCACAGACAAATACGTGATGTTGTTGTTCTGGGTCAGCTGGCACCCTCCCTGCGACGACATTTTCGAGTACATGACCGCCACGAGCAAGCAGCACAAGCACGGCTTGTACTTGTGGGTCTCCGCCGACTCCGGCAACAACGTCGTAAGTGCTGCGCAAGCGACACCGTTGACGCTGTATAGCTGCACTGGGACGATGACCACGAGTGGTGCTTCGAAGTCCTCGACACCAAGTTCAAAGTGATCGGAGTGCCTCACGTCGTCGTTTTTGATTTCTGTACGGCTTCGCATAAACTTTGTTTTAGTAGAAGGAACTTTCCTGCAGTTTGAGAGACCTGAACCTGGAATCATTCACAAGTAAAATCGAGGAGCTAGAGCAGATCTACGGGCAGAGGTTCGAAGTCGATAAATAGCAAAGCGTTTGTCAAAATCGATAAAATTTTGAACTTCGCACCGCTTTTGGTGTTTATTAAAGGATCGCAGGACGACCCTCAAGATGATGATAGCAAAGAAATGGTCAACTACTTTAATAATCTTAATGTGAAATACGTAACGTATGATGTCCTTCGCGACCGTAAGATCCGGCAGTGGCTGAAGTTCTACACTGACTATCAGACCTATCCGCAAGTCTTCGTCGAAAACAAGTTTATAGGCGGCTTGGATTATGTAAAATAACCATCTGACAGAAGAGGAGTTTATCGAGCTTTTGCCGATGGAATGAATCAAAATATCTACAATTGAAATAATCAAAAATGAATGAGCGAAGAACTTCATTACTATTTTTATAAAAGGAGATATTGATAAGCCCAAAGATGACTATCAACAAGAGCTTATTGATATTTTGAGAGAATATAAATTTAAATTCGGCTATTTTAATGT
This sequence comes from Euplotes cf. woodruffi 2 WChen-2021, assembly GCA_021441665.1. Taxonomy (NCBI): domain Eukaryota; phylum Ciliophora; class Spirotrichea; order Euplotida; family Euplotidae; genus Euplotes; species Euplotes cf. woodruffi 2 WChen-2021. Next base: position 23,683 of record JAGYYN010004485.1, on the reverse strand, counting down.
CCTTCCTGACCAACTGGTTCGCAAAGAGCTGAAAGATCACACTGGATGAAAGTCTTATCCTCAAGTCTTCCTTGGTGGCAAGTTTTATGGTGGCTTAACTAAGTTCACTGAGCTTCTGAGGTCTGGAAAAGCATTAACTATCATTCCTGCAACTGAAGTACTTCTGAAGCCTATTGAAAAGACGAAATAATTTAGTGAACTCTTCCAAAGTATTTGCATTTATGGATGGGACTCCAACGCATCCGAGAACAATTGAAAGTATTCACTTAATCGAGTTTTTCACAAAAATTAAAGTTAAATTCTGATATTACGATATTCACAGAGATTTGGAAGTTAGAAAGTCTGCAATTGAGTTCTCAAAATGGACGACATTTCCACAAGTATACTTTGATCATCAATTTCTTGGTGATCTACATTTAACACAAATTCTATTACCAAAGCTACCATATGAGACAACCTAAATAACAGGAAAAAATATCTTCAATTCAATAAATATCCCTTCCAATCACCCATTTGCATATATTTTTCGTAAATATTCTCGATAAATATGTTAAAAATTGCCTATCTCTCCTCCTTCATCAAGTTTGCCTCTATTTCTTAGAAAAAGTACAGATGTGAGTCTCTCGTTACAAACTCATTTCAGTACCTCATTGCTATTTCTTGTCCCTGTGTGTCCGTATAAATATTCACCATCCGCATATTATTTTTAGCTTTCTGGATAGCGAGTTTGACGCTGGCGTCAAACTTTTCCTTCCAGTCTTCAATCACGATAAAGTCGATGTTTCAGTCATAAATGCCATCATAGCTTTTCACATCGAATGATGCTTGGTTTATCTCTCCTAAGCTGCACGCTGGAAGATTGAATTCTGCAATCTCCGATTGCAGAATTCATTGGTCGAGGATGCAGCTGTGACAGCTAAATTCAGACAAAATTATATGCGAAGTACGATCGTTGGTAAAGAAGAATAATTTTTTAGTGATTGAGAATTAAAAAACTTGTTTACTTGAAATAAATAATTTAACTTTAAAATCGAAATAAACTCAAAGTTAAAATAGAATTATTTATTAAGATAATAATAAATAATCTAAAACTTACTCATGTGTTTGTACTGCTGCGTGGACTCTAAGATTAATCAAGATAACAGTGAGATTGCGGTACATTTTATTAATTTTATTCCTGGTTCGCTTTTCATTGAACTTGCGCTGGTAGTCGTAGCTGGTCAGCGCAAAGTCTCGATTCTTATCGGTTTTCTTAATAAACATCGGATCTGAAGGAATTCGCTTTAACACTTTGCTGAAATCATCTTGGGGTAGATATCCGCAGCTCGTCTGGTTTTTATTTCGTCTGATGAACGCGATTACCTTCAATAATTGGTAAGACACATTTTCTCTAAGTTCTTTGGCAATATCAAAATGGGACCCTTGCGATGGTAAGACGAAGTATTCAAGCTCAAGGTTGGTGATATTTCTATCTGCAGTGTCAGTTTTAAATTCTTCAGCCTGACTCGCTTCATTATTTGTTTTAATTACGGCTAAATAAGGTTTTTCCTTTAGTATTTGAATATCACGCATATACGCCCATACAGTCTGTCGTTCTAATTCGGCTTCTTTATCGACTTGATAGAGCTCAAATTGTTGGAGTTTAAGGTCTTCTTCAAGGTTGTATAACTCTTGACTTTCTCTTTCTATCTCGATGTCTTTATCGATAAGTTCTTGGTTCCACGTATCATCTATTACTTCGATTTCTTCAGATCAGCAGTTGGCTTCGTCTTTTATTTGCTGACAGATCTGAGAGTACATTAAAGCGAGTGATTCTAGCTCTTCGTTGTGAGCTGTATTACAAAAATTATTGACTTGATTATTACTAAAACTCAGCATGAAGTAATTTAATTTAAAAAATCGCTTTTTGTTTTTCAAAATAAGCACAAGTATACCTTGGTACTGATTATTAAGCTGTTCGATAGCATCGAGGTCTGCCTTCTCAGCTTCAACCGCTTGTTGAAGCTTTTCATTTGCAGTTTGCATGTCTATATCTGTACTTTGCTAATATTATCTTTATGTCGCGCTTGCATTTCTAAAATAGTGAATGCAATCGCTAACCTTGTATTTTATTGCATATTTGTTTATCAGAAAGCAGCTCAGTTTTGATTTGGTCTGCCATCGCTGTTTGAACTCGCGGAGAGTCAATCTCAAAATCACAGCTTGCGTAATTAGGGTCCATCAGTAATTTATTTCACTGGCTTCTTCGAACTGAAATTACACACTGTTGCTTGTATTTTTAAGTGAAGTATAGATACTGAACTGTCGTCACTTCGAGTTGCCGATGCGATTTTTCTATCTTTATTTTTATCTAAATTTTGGCTTTTATATGCGGAAATCGAGCTATTCCGGACAGTCTATATTTTTGTAATGATAGCGAAAATTATGTGAATACTGGAAAAATGTGATTTACTTAAATAAAATTGTATTTTAGTGATTAGTATAAAAAGCTTAAAAAATAGCTTTTTGTAATCTATTAAGCATAAAAACTTACGACCACTAATGGTTATAAATATTTGTGTTTTTTGTTAAATCGCATAACTTACAGATGGACAGCAGCTTAACAGCTTTTTGTTGCTTTGAGAAACAGGCTTCTGGTACTTAGATAACTTAATTGTCTTCTTCAGATCCTGTACTGAATTCGTACTCGTGTCTTTATTTATACTCACGCTGGCTTTCTTCTGCTAAACGACGCGAAATAATTTTGAGAACTTACTGAATTCTTTTTGAGTGAAAAACTGTTGATTTTTGCAGGCTTTTTAATACTGCTTCTAATTAAAAATTAAATGAGTTTTAGATTGTAAAATCATAACTGTTTTATTTAAATCTACTTTTGCTGTTTTTTAAATAATATTTTTTCTAGTAATCTAAATTTTTTATTTTGTTAAAAGCAGTGATTTTTTATAATAAAAATTATTTAATAAAATTTATTTTTAAATTTTTCATTTTTAAGTTTAATCATTACTTTGAATGTAAAATTGCTTTTAAATATTTATTAAAAAACATTATCTGATCATTATCCAAAAAACTAAAGACTACCAATCACGATAAAAATGATTTAAGAGGAAAAAAATATCTGGACAACACGATTCATATTTAATTCACAGTTGCTATTCAAATATTTACCTTTGACTGTTTAAAACAGCAGAATTACTCATGGCATTCTTTAAAGATCTGTTAGAGCTGGAATCATTTTTATTTCTATTTAAACTTAATGATTTTGCCCTTTCTTTCGCTAGCTCGGCTTCAACTATTACTACTTTGAGAATCAGTGTCTCCAAAGCAGTCGATTTCGCATACTCTGAGCACTAAATAAATGATGACGATTATGATGACGATTGCAAAGTAACTTGAATAAATCAAAAGTAAATGTATTACAGCTAATTTTATTCGTTATAAAATTCCTCCTCTCGATATCCTTTCTGTTTTGTTTGAACTTATACTTTTTAGTGATTTGAGTCGGACTTGAAATCACAATTTTATTGATTTGCCTCGTATTCTTTGTCGAATCCATGATTTTTATTTAGTTCAATTTTGCATAAAATTTACAAATGAAAATTGAAATAGCGTATTTACACGAATGTAGTTAATTACGTCATTCTGTTGTAAAATTACTTACATAAAGTCATGATTAAATTAGCTTAAATATTTTTCATTTGCTTCTTTATACCACCACTCACCTCCATTCCCGTGGAAGAGTTCGATCAGCTGGAAGACGTAGTCGAGCATATTGCCTGTGTATCCGTTACAGGCCCAGTGGTCGTCGAAGACGCTGTTCGCAAATCTACAGTAAGTCCAGTGAACTTCGTTTTGTCTTTTTATGCTGTCAGGGCCCTCGCCATGCATCATTGTGATGATCTTGTGTGCAACAGTTTTGTCTTTCTCAATTTGTTCAACAAGGTTTGCGATAGCTTCGAACTCCATGCTTTCGATGCCGTAATAGTCTCTGAATTTGTAAGTTAACTCCCAAACACCTGTTTTGCGGAGATCTTCCTGAGTGTAGTTGGACTTTCGAAGCTGGTTGGCGACTTCGTTGGCCTTGTCAACGTACATTCTGTACTGTTCGTAGTCCCAGATGTGCCATGTATCCGCGTCAACTTCCCACATCCTGATTCCTGGGTTTTTACGGGGATAAGTCGTAATTGAACCGACAGCCCAGATAGTCCCAGCACTAAGTTCATCACTTCTGAATGACTTGACGTTTTTGAACTCGTCGTAGTGCGTATGGCCGTAGAACTGCCCTCTCACGATATTCGTGAACCTGTTGATTAACGCTCTGAACCGTGTTGACCACTGGCTAAGTGCAAACACATCTCCAGGAGGGATGTGTCCGATTAAGTAGGCGACTTCGCCGTTCTCTTCGCAGTAAAGCAATGTTTCTTCGATGAAATTGAGCATTCCTAATGGGTCTGTATGGTTTTGGATTAAGAACCAGTTTTGGGTATCGAAGACCATAGAAAATGTACCGATGATTCTTAGATTTGTATCTAAGTGCTTCATGTGATAATATCCATAATTGGACATATTATAATGAGCTTCAGGAGTTAAGTAGTCCTTCCAGATCTCTGCGAAGACTGAGAACACCCATTTATCTTGATTGACATCAAACATATCAGTCGGGACTCCTTCATGATTGCCGAGCACAGGATAAATCGGACCGGTGTAGTTGAGAGTCTCGACTAAATATTTATTTCAAATACCTTTGATTGAAGAACTGGTTCTCGTATGTCTGGAACCAAATGTAATGATCAAGATTGTCGCCTGTCCAGATGATAAAATCAGGGTCTTGCTGTAGTGCGTATTCAAATCCAGTTTCCGCGGTTCTCATAGGAATATCGCATCTTCCAACGTGTCCCCAGTACCCAGGTATATCAGTTTTAGGCGTGCCATATCCATATCTTCATCAGCTGGGAGCGGCGCACTCAGGATTGCTGCCTTCAAGATATCCTCGGTCGACATGAGCGTCTGAGAGCTGAAGCATTCTAATAAGTTTTTGCGGTTTTTCCTTTGGATACTGTCGGTTGATAGGCGGTTGATTACTCATCATTTTGTCGATGTATTCTTCCGGCTTTAGTACTTTGTAAGTATAGTCGTCGCAGACACTAATCCCAGCACAAATATAGTTTACTTCGACGAGTCTTTGCAGGAAATTAAACGCATTTCGATATGCGAATGAATCAAACAGCTCACCACACATAATCGGGTCATGCGTGGATATCGTGCAGACTAATTTAACAATCGGGTGGATGACACCAATCGTAATATTACTCGCGATGACTGTTCGGAGTGTTGCAAAGCCGCCTTTTCACATCTTGCATCCGAAAGGTTGATAGTCGTAATACTGCAAGTCTTCAGGCGCCCAACGACTGGAGGAAGAGGTTACACCAGCCATGCCGGTGGCGTAGTAAATGTACCTCTCTCCGACGTAAACGCAGACAATAAAGGAGACTGCGAGGTAAGCGTAGCACATCCAGCGGAAGCACTTCATCTTTATTTAAATTGTTCCAATCATTATTTGATGCCGGACGTGACACTCATAGTTGAGAAAAATCTACATGCGGGCAAAAGAGATTGCTCAGGGCACCAGATAGATTGAGACAACGAGATTTGATGATGCAGAAGGTGGGCTTTGAGAGATGCAGGAATTGGATACAGATACAGTTTAGATTGGTTCGATTTGGTTGAAGGTTTTTATTTTTGGAAATAAAGTAAAAAGTGTTTTTGTTAATATTTTTAAGTTATGCAAAAATGATTTTGGAGAAAAGTGGTTTAGAAGTAAAATTTGACTTATGATTTGTAAAATTTAGTTGGATTTATCTAGAAAGTTGATAGGATTTATATTTAAATGTAATTATAAAGCAAACTCAATGAGGCAATTTTAATCTTTTATATGAAAAATAGAATTTATTAACAGAGATTTGAAATAATGATTATACAACTCAAATTTAGATTTTTAACCAAATCCATCCATGGTCTGAGTAATACATTTATGAAATTCTTCAAAGGTTACACTGCCATCTTTATCAATATCGCATTCCTTCAGTATATCTTTAAACACATTTGCGTCAAAATATTGAGTTCTATTTCCTCCAAGTACCATTTGTAAATCTGTTGCATTAATAGATCCATCGCCATTTTTATCTATACCCAGGTAAAAATAGTAAAAATATTTTTACAAGAGAAACTATACTCATATTAATCTTCTTATGATCCAAATTTCAACATCTAAAAACCCAATACATCAACATCATATCCTAAACATCTCAGTACTACAGTACCCTATCCCTTTCCCTTCAAAAATGCACGATTCTTATATTAAAATCAACTACTAAAAACCCAAATCTAATCTTTAAATAAATCATTCCAAACCAAGATACGCAATCTTAACCCCGCCTAAATCCATCTATCTTCTCCAATCCCCTTCAACGGCCAACCCAGGGTCGCTCCAAGCCGTAAAAAATGCCATACCAAGAACTTTAAAAGCCTTTTCGATCTTGGACTTGTCTCTCAGCAGCATTTTATCAAGAGTCGCAGCGATGAACTCAGTGTAGTTAATCGCCCCGTTTTTGTCAGTGTCCACGCCTTTTAAGATCTCTTTGAGCTCGTCCTCTGCATAGGTGTTTTTCAATGCTGATTTGAGCTCGTGCATCGTTATGTACCCGTCTTTGTTTTTGTCTAGTTTATTTAAACATGTTCATCTGCTCTAGGACTTCCTTATCTGTGGTTCTAGAAGCAATAAATGTAAGAACGACTTTCTTGAAGTTCTCGATCTTGTGAAACTTTCGCAACCTCTGGATGTGCTCAGAGGTTATCCCCGATTTGTTCTCGTCTGGCTTCTTTGTTGCATTCGTCAGCCACGGGTGCTTTAATGCTTCCTTTGGCGACAGCCTTTGATCTTCTGGGACTAAAAGATTGCTAATTAGATCCTTGGCCTCTTCAGATACTTTGTCCCAGATTTCGTCGCTAAATGTGTACTGCTGCAGCTGGACCGCTCTGAGGATGTCTTCTTCGGTGTCTCCGTCGAATGGAGGATAGCCGCAGAGCATGATGTACAGGATTACGCCGATAGACCACATATCTCAGGAGTTACTATAGTTCTCCGTAAGGACTTCTGGAGCCATAAAATACGCTGTTCCTGCCTTTGTTGACATCCTCAAATACTTTCCTGTTCCTCTCTCGTCAATGCGGTAGTAAGATCAGGAGAGCCCAAAGTCAATGAGTTTTAAGTTTGCATCTTTGCTTTTTGATTCGAACATGAAGTTCTCTGGTTTTAGGTCTCGATGACAAATGGCATTTTTGTGGCAGTACAGAATTGCGTGAAGGATTTGCTTGAATATATTCGCCGTCTGTCTTTCGTCAAGATACTCCTGGTCAACGATGTATTCAAAGAGCTCCCCGCCGCTTAAGTACTCCATGACTAAATATACATATTCATCATCTTCGTAGATTTCAAAAAGCTTAATGACATTGGGGTGGTCTAGTGTCTTAAGTGCATTAATTTCATTTAGAAATCTTTGGTAGTTTCTAATTTTTTCTCGACTGATTCTTTTAATCGCGACGGTTTCTTTGGTATCTTTATCTTGAGCTTTGAACACGACTCCGTAGGTTCCTTCTCCGAGTACTTTATTTTTGTTCAACTATATAATCGTCGTAAATATCTCCGTCCCTTTTGACAACGAATCACTCTTTATTTAAGAACAAATTGAGTCAGAGCTTCTTTGATGTTGAAGTTCATCTTGGCCTTTTTGAACGATTCCTTGTCTTGTTTTTCAAATACGATTTCAGCATTTTCTTCATCGAGAGACATGAAGTCATCGACTATAATTTTTCCATCGGCTTCGCCTTCCATTTCTAATATTCTATTATGTATTTGGAGATTGTGAAAGTCGCTTTGGTTGTTTGATTGATTTTAAATATTTTTGACAGTCAAATATTTAAATTGCAGAATAACCTAATGTGAAAACCGACTGCAGACAGGGGCAGTGCATTAAAACAACAGCTCACTCCACAGCAAAGTTTGCTATTCTCACAAAGACTTGTCAAGAAGATGAAAGGATGGAAGCGGCTGTTTAGCAAACTTGCACAGTCACAGCTGCTCGACTCGTATTGCAAATCTCTTTCCCCAAGTGAATCGAGGAATGTCTCAAGTAACCTAATGGCAAATCGCCCTGATAACGTGTACTCTGTCATCGGCTCGCTGAAGCACAAAATGTACATGATGCAAAACGAACGGAGGATTGAGTCTCCAGTTTGCTTTGATTCAAAGCGCTTTGACATTTTCAACTTTTGTATGTAATTGATTTCGTAATCAGCAATAGTAGAGTCGAAATAATTCGATTGAAAACAGAGACAACAAACAAGCGAAGTCCAGCTTGCTTAAATCCAGAAATAACATACGGTCTCGAAAAGAAATGACTCGAGATAAAAGTTTCGTAGTCAACAGAAAAGCAGCTATGAGTCCACCGATTCCAAGTATACCTGTATGTTAGTAAATTGAGCTTTTGTAACTGAAATTTTATTATTCTGTATTAACAAATTTACTTAATTTGTTATATAATTGTGATTCGCAAAATTTACAATTTAGGGTATTCTTAACTACCATATGTACTCGAACAGCAAACTCGAAACGAATTGCCGAAGAGTAAAATCAAGAGATCTGCTAAGTAATAATAAAAGAAAGGTAAATAGTTAATATTAATACTGTATACAAAATTTTAATTTTATAGTGAAAAAGAGCATTACATCAAAAACTAAAAGATGAGGCTAAAGGTTTGCATTAATAATTTCACTCGTATTACTAATCGATTGTATTATCCTAAAATTATTATTAATTCATCGAATCACAGATCTTTTAAACTTTAATGTTAATCATAACTAAAAGCATTATAAATAGGCTGATTAAGAAAAAAGAAAAGCAATAAATAGCATTCCAAAAGTATTAAAATCAATCGATCAAGCCAACAACCAAGACCAAGAGTCCAGCAGTCTCTGCACAAAGCTAAAGGCAAGCAGGAACGAGTCGAATGCATCAAATAAAATCATACTGCGAAAGATGACAAATCGTAATGACGAAATTCAAAAAGCAGAAAGGCTCGAATTTGAAACGATAAGGCCGATCTTAATGAGGAAGATCACTGAAGTCAATAAGTTCACAGAGCACTTGAAGAACTCTGAAGAACACCTCTTGTCTCAGTACTTAAGTAAGCTGTAATGTTACAGTGTAGACTAAGACGACCAAAAAGTTAAATAGAGACAATATCAAAATCGTTATTCGGTCTGACTTTACTGAAACTGGTAAATCAAAATTTACACGCGGTTTAGATAAATCCTTCATTGCGAAGCCGGACTCGAGAAATAAAGACAAAAATAATAATGATCTTACTGTTAAGGATCCTGAAGTAAATGTAAGTCACACTTGAGTGAGATTTTATAAATCACATAAGCAAAAATTAAAAAAACTAATATATGTTGTAAATGTTCAAAACTAAAAATTAATTAAACAAAATGATATATTGTGAAAATCAAAATTATAATATTTTACTAATAAATTTTGATACATTTGCTAATAATTATTATCGAGTTAAAATATTTAGAAAAGACTAATAATGCTTTATTACTTTCAGTTTTATACTGCTAACTAAAAAATAATATTTTAATAGTTAGAAGAATCAAAGTAAAGAGACGCTGCCATCACAATCAAATTCAGCAGTTGCAAGTCAACTTCCATCTGCGAAGAATTCGAGTTTTAGTATTAAAAAATCACGCAGAAATAACTGTGAGTTCTTGCAGGTGAAGTCTCCGTTTTGACTATCAAGGAAATAATTCTAGTTCAAGTCGGCGCAAGAGTTACTTGAACGTCTCAGCGCGTAAGAGTATAAACTTTGCTGATGCAGAGCAAAAGTAACATCTTGAAGAATAAAATCGCAAAGAAAGCGAAGTAAGCTAAATCCTAATCTTTTAGAAAGCTAAAAGACATCAAAACAAGGATTGCAGAGGTAAAGAAAAAGACCAAGAGCATTGTGTATCGGTCGGCTCAGTCCCAAATTGATAAAATTGAAGTCCTCCGTGATCGATCAACTTATGAAGTCAACTTTGCTGATTCTGAGAACTTTGCTGCTATAATTACAAGATTAAAAACTGATTACTCGCGAATTAAGAATAAAGTTGATCGTAGATATAAAAGAAATAGCTTTGGAGAACTGAATTTCGCTATTTTCCATATGAATACTGAAACCAAAACGAAAGTTCAAAACATGTACAAAGACTACATTAAAGAGCAGGTAAGTTATTGATATATTTTTGCTGTTATATTTAGGTATCCTGACTCTATCAACTTGAAGAAATCTGCAAGTCGTCAATTAATAAAATTTTTGACACAGAATTTTACAAAAATGCAGCGAGCATTCGGGTCAATCATTATCGACTGAAAGCAGATACTAAAAAGTATAGCAAATAAGCCAAGATTATATAAGAAAATTAAAATAGTTCCAAAGATATCTTTATATAATATTGGAGATGAATACAAAACAGTCAAGATGATCAATGGAATAATTTGATGCATCTCAGCGAAGATAATGAGTTCATTAGTCTTTGTTAAAGTCAGCGCGTCTCTCAATGACTTAATCTACACTGTTAATTACTCACCGCTGACCCGAAATATATCCGACCTCGATTTGATGAAAGAAATTGAAAGGTTGTACTTTAGTGTTTCTAATAACATAATCGAGCTGAATTACTCAAATACCGAGCAAGAAGTTGAGTTTCACAAAAGCGACTTCATAATCAAGCTCAAAGGTACGATTTGCTACTATATAAAATAGGAACGTCAGTGCTCTCCCCATATAATGAAAACTCCTACGTTTGAGTGAGGATTGAAGAAAAAGGCAAAGACCACTATTTATTTAACGGAATGTGGATCTACTCAGACTACCTAATCCAGCAGAAATAATAAGCGGAGGAAGCAAAGAAAACCTTTGGGAAGCTCTTCAACGCCAGAGCTGAACAAAATACAGGAACAAATAAAGTCGAAGATTAAAAGCATAGGAAGACTAAATACATGAATCAACAGAGACTTCCTAAACTTCCCACATGTTAAAGTTACTAAGTCTAAAATAAAGGAAATCATGGGCGATTGAAGTATTTTTAAAAGATCTATCCCCAGTGTTGATGCAGCGGCTGATGAACAATTTTATGGTAATGCACTCGCTAATTTTTAGTGGACCATTGGCTCAAGCGGTTCGCTGAAGAACATCTAGTCCTGATCGTAAACACGAAGGAACTGCACAAGATCAAAGGACAGACCCTACAGCCGTCAGACATGAAGCTGCTTTTAGTCCAAGGCAAGCATCCACTAATCCCTCTGTAGATATGGAAACCGAAGAAAGCGTATTTTCAGAGTCTGTGTCCGTCTACGAAATCAAGCGTTCGAGATGAGGAAACTTCAGTGACATTAGCAAGGAGTCAAAGAAAAGCAGCTTCGAAGAAGTCAAACAAGAGCTGAAGTCAACGAAGAATGTACATAAAAGAAAAGTTGAAAAGTCAGTGTATCTAAGTCCGGTGAAGCGAGCAGATTCACCAGTGAGCGTGCGCAACCGACTCTACCCTCCGAGAATTGAACATCGGGTGAGTTTTAAGTCAAACACTTCTGTAGATATTGCATTAAAAAATTTGATATTTTATGATAAAAAACTATTAAAAAATATATCTTTTTGCCTAATAAAAACAGCAGAAATAATTTTAAAAAATTTGGAGTTTTTCTGTGAATTAGAGATTTATTAAAAATTTGAAGTTTTAGTTATTTTTCAATAAAAAGTAAAAAATTAGTTTTATAATAATACTGAAATTTTAAGATGGAAGAGGATAAGCTAAAAAGAAGAGGGACTTATGAAGATACTCAGCCAGAGATTATAGCTGATGATGGTAAACTAATCTAAATTATTTTCAAATAATTTCTAATGCTTTTATATATAGGCAATGACCAGTCTTTCCATGGATTTAAGCTCGGGTCGAACTCAATTACGGATAAAAGAATTGGAAATGAAATTAGGATTCTTGGGCAATCGAAGTTTAGAAACTGCTTTACTTATAATGATAATAACGGCATATTTGTATTTACATTTAATATGAAGGTACAGGAGAGGTCAAGTTCGGTAGCTATGTTCAAGGATGATTTAAATTTTAAAATCATGATTAACACAAAATAATAGTTTTCCATTCTTTCCTCCTTCTATCTCGTTTGATTGAAATGTAAAACACATTCTTTTTGATGTAAATAAGCTAACTTTTGAGGAAATAATGCAAGAGGCTTGGCATCCATCTTTAAGAGTAATCGATATAATCGAGAGATCAGAAGCATTTATCCTTCCACTTCTAGAAAAATCATATCAGAAGCCATCGACAATATGTCCGGTGTTGTATTTATTCTCAAGAGTGACGTCTTCGATTGGTGTAAAAGTGCTGATCATTTTATTTGCAATTATCATAAGAGTAATATGTAACATAATGTACTATGAGACAGCATTCAAGTCGCATTACAACACAATAACGCATACAGTCAACAATCAGGTAGTTGACTGGTACAAAGCCGTCGATGGCCACGAGTTCCAGAACTATCCCCCTCTATACGGATACCTCTACTGCCTCATCGGCATGATTCAAAAACTATTCATCCAGGCATCAGTCGAAGAGATTGGAAGTGTTGAGTTAAAGATTGCACTCAGCACAGCGCTCGATTTCAAGACTAACAATTACATTTGTATAATGGTTCTCACTTTACTCGAAGCTGCAACTTTTTATTCAGGAGTGTATATGTGAATTAAAAGCTTCTATAGAAAGCTGACAGACCAAGTCAAGCACTCGATCGTTTTTCTTTCTTTAGTCTGTCCAGTGTATTTAATCGCGAATGTTCTTGCGATCAGATTCAACTCGATCATGATCGGGCTAATGATCTGGGCAGTGTACTTTTGAATCAGCTCAAGAGCAAAATTATGAGTGCTTTGCACTGCTCTCGCAGTGCATATTGAGCCAAAGGCTTTTATATTTGTGATTCCAATGATGATCTACACGATCAAAGTCAATGTAGCTACAAGTGTGGCCCAGAGCCACACAGTCCAAGCAGACTTCAAAGAGTTGATTAAAGAAGTCACAGACAAAGCATTTAGTATTTTAGGCTCTTATATCGTGCTTTTTGTCGTTGTTGGGCTTATATGGCTTCCTTGGATACTGGTTGAAGACTTCAACGGTATCATTAACGTGCTTTACTCAGTTTACCTACCCGAAAGCGATTTTACCCTCGTTATATTTAAATCGTTAATGTTCATCATTGTAATGGCGTACAACTGAAGAGCATTAGTTATTAAGACAACTAAGAAAGTTATTCTGATGGCTCTATTCAACCTTTCTGTTGGTTATTGCATTTGCTTCACGATGAACGCAGATTCAATATCGCTAATTATCACCTGAGGATTCCTGGCATTTTACGAGCTGAGGGAGATTAGCTTTCTAATAATTACAGCGTGCTTATACTCAATATATCCTGATGTCATCAAGCAAGAATGATATTCTTTATACTTCGCCTCTACAATTGCGTATCTTATTCTCTACAAAATATTCATGACGGATCTGTTAAAGCTGATAAATCAGGATAGCACATCTAAGGTTTCAAAGATTGATTTCTTTGACAACAACCAGGACCAAAATCTCGATAATAAAACAAAGCCGATGATTGAACACAGAAAGTGAGTGCCTATAATTTCAGATCACTACAACAGCGTCCTTCGGTACATGAGTGCTAACTCAATGCTGATTGAAGCCTCTGTTTGAATCTGCCTGTCCTTTTGAATGGCTGTAGAGATCTACTTTAATTTGCCTAATGATGACAGTCGTTTTGAATTCAGCAAGAATATTGTAAGTATCACTGGTCTTAATCAAAATAGGAATTCACGCATGCAGTCATTATGCGAATTGTGATGTTCGGCGTCCTTTGTATTTCGCATCTTATACTTAGTGAGAACTTGTCGTTCTCCAGTGGCGAGGCTTTCTCAATCCATGTGAAGGAGAAGAACTCATAGCTAATAAGGACTTTTGTATTTGTCAGATTCAATAAAACTCAAAAATATATAAATTTTTGATAGTTTGAAAAATAACTAAAATTATTGTAAAATATAAAATTTACCTTGAGTTTTTATAAATGTAAAAAAAATCGAAAATACAGTGCATTTTTTAAGAGTAAAAAATTCTAGATAAGACAGAAATAATACAATAAATTGACTATATTTATTTAAAATTTTAAATAAATGAAACCAAATGGCCTCAACAAGGATCTTGCGTCTGAAAAGCGCAATAAAGCTCTAAGAAAAAGAAACCGATCTCCTAAGCCAGCAATTGAGAAACTTATTTACCCGAAGAAAGACATGTACGTAGATCGAGTTTATTTCCGATGTTACGGAGCAAGCAAATTTGAGTCGAACTTTTGAGTTATTATCAAAAGCAAATTTTTCAACCAATTGGCTTTATACAATACGCAAGTTAATTTCAAATCAATATCTAACACAGTAAAATAGGAAACTAGTCTGAATTTATTCTATCAAAAATAAAGACAATTTTTATAAATCTGACGATAAAATATAAATTTTGGTTTTAGTATTAATAATACTAAAAATTACGCGAAAACATCAGAACCATAGATATCAAATAAACCCATCGATAAACCCAAATACTAAAAGCAGTAAATATAGCGATTACAATCCTCATAAAGGGCTGATTACAGCGAAGAACTTAGGAAACAAGTTGTCGATTCCATTTAAAAAGTAAGTTTGACTATCTAAAAATAATTGCGAAGCCGCGGACTGGCAATAAATCCTGCTTCTAGCCTGGCAATGAACATAAACACAGCCAACAAGAAGTTAGCCGTAAGTTTGCTTAAATTTGCAAATCGCAAATGAAATTATATCATTATTTACAGCTGCATTGAAGAAGCTCGCAAGAGCTTATTGGAATCAGCTCGAAAGTGAAGAAGTACGAAGCACCAAAGCAAAAGCCTTTGGAGATTGAACTCAAATCTCCAAAGGCAATGTACTCGACTTCTAATAAGCTGAGACAGTACAACAAGTCCAGTAATATGATGAAGAAACTTGCTTTTAGCTATGAAACTAGCCTTAAAACTGGTATGTGCTGTGAATAAATTTACTATTTCCTTTCTATTAAATCATTAGGTTTTTTGTTGACTCAAAACGAGTTTTGATGTAAAATTAAACATTGCGATTTATTATTTGGATTTGAGTATAACAGCATTTTTAGTTTTTGAATTTACGATGTCATTTATGATGAGCTGTTTATATATCACTGTTTAATATTTTGCTGTTTATGTAAAATTATGACTAAATGTTTAACCCAAAACATCTAAACTTGTCATAAAATAATCAAAAATTACTCAGAAAATGTATTAAACTTATCTTGCTTTGTAAACAGAACTTATTACCAATCAAATTTTCGCTTATATATTAAAATATTTATTTAATTAGGAAGGAGAATATCAGCAGAACAAAGCTCAGCTTCAGTTGCTTCTACAGTGAGAGGTATTTGGATACCTTAAAGCTTTAGATCAAATTAAAAACAAATAAAATTGCTGATTTCTCACTTACAACTGTGAGAATGAGGTGCAATTCCAGCAAGCTCAGCTCCACAACGAATTTTAGAATCCCAGCGAAGAAGTCAAAAGACAAGGACATTAAAACATACGCTCAGCGGTTTATAAAATCTTTGACTCAGTTTAACAGCTACAGGCCGATCAGGACGAAGAAGAAGGTAATAAAAATAACTCATCAATAGGTCCTTGGCTCGGCTAAAGAACACTTAGGAGGTGAGGTCACAAAAACAGCTGAAATTAATATAAGAGAAGCAGTAGTTGCGAATACCTCTCCTGATGAAATTAATAAAATCAAAGGCAACCTAAAGATTGACATCGACTCTTCAGTGCCACAAAGGAAAACATACGAACCGTCATTACACTGTCCGGTGATGTCAACTACTTCAAAGCAGTCAAAATATGATAGTATAAAGCTGAGCTGAAGTTCGAGCCCACAGGACAACTGAGTTGATAATAAATCTGGACAACAGTGATTTTCACAGAAACTGTCGACAAATTATGAATGAAACTCAAGAAACTATGAAGGAAATATTCAGCTAGGACAACCACTATCTCCATCTGATAATCTTTACAGCAAAACTGTACATTCGCTAAATGAGCTAAAGAAGATTACAAGTGGTGATACAGGAAGCTCAAATTTTCAGGAGAACAAATGTAATCCGCTTTTTATTTCCATAAAAATATTTAATGATTATAATTTTAGGCTCTATTGATGACACCGACTCAGAAACAGAAATAGTATATATTGATCTATCCAGTCCAACCAAGAAAAAGACTAAAATTAGGAGCAAAACTGAGAAAGTATCGAAGCGAATATTCGCATTGTTTAATCAAGCTGGGCTCAACTCAGGCATGGTGATGAAGTATCTTAAAACCGAAATCAAGACCCAAGGCCAGATGGAGAAACTACTACGTCTTAAAGATACAGAGAATAATAACTGGACTGTATTGCATTATTCTGCAAATCTCGGATATGTATCGATTTTTAGCTACATTTTGACGAACTACAAAAACGTGGATATTAACAAGCTTACTAAAAACGGAAAGACTGCGTTGCATTTAGCAATAGAAATGCTGCACATAAATATGGTCAAGTTCCTAATCCACCACGGGGCGTCTTTACATTCCAAAGATGATAAAGGAAAGTCACCGTTAGATCTTCTTAGCGACTACAACCTGAATTTCCTTATCGAGCTCACAAAATCAGAAAAAGCAATGTCGACGTTTCCTTCGTCGAGCAGTTCAGCTGAGAACAAAGGTCCAAAATCGAATATCAAGAACATCCAGATTCACGAAGTTAAAGAGGAAAACGTCGAGACGATGTTTAGAAAGATTCGAGACTATTTCGATGAAAAATGCTTCCTCCAGCCTAAAGGCAGCAATCACAGCTCAGTAATCGAGCCTCCGTCTTCTCAAGGAGACTCCTTTGTTTACAGTGAAGTCACTGAAGAGTGAAACATCGACGAAAGCAGCTCGCAGATCAAGTGCA
Organism: Euplotes cf. woodruffi 2 WChen-2021; assembly: GCA_021441665.1. Taxonomy (NCBI): domain Eukaryota; phylum Ciliophora; class Spirotrichea; order Euplotida; family Euplotidae; genus Euplotes; species Euplotes cf. woodruffi 2 WChen-2021. The sequence continues at coordinate 6,509 of JAGYYN010004485.1, read as the reverse complement.
TATCGGAGGATGAAAGCAAAATGGAGACGATCAAGTCGCCAAATAGCTTGAAGAGCTCTTGAAATCGACTCAAAAGCAAGAAAATTGATATCAAAGCAGTCAGCAAAGATAACACAGTCATAGTATCTAGCAAGATCGGTCCAAAAAGCTTTAACGTAAGTGGAAGATGCCATTATTTAGGTGATCAAATTACTTGGCACTGGTAGCTTTGGCGAAGTTTTCTTGGTAAATAAATCTCCGCTAAATTTTAGGTTGAAAAATAGAGACTCGGGCAAACTATATGCAATGAAGGTTTTAAAATAAAGACAGAATTATTGGCCAAAACCTTACTCGATATGCTGTCACTGAGAGGAACGTAATGAGTGTGTCGAACCATCAGTTTATCGTCAGTCTTCATTATGCATTCCAGACTAAAGACCGGCTGTTCTTGGTCATGGAATACTGACCTGGAGGAGACCTCTCAGCATATCTAGAAGCTGAAGATTACTTCAGCGAGGATAGAGCACGGCTCTATGTTTGTGAAATCATTCTAGCAATCGAAGATCTTCATTCACGCGGAATTATATTTAGAGACTTAAAACCAGATAACATTGTGCTTGATCAATTCGGCCATTGCAAGCTTACTGACTTCGGTCTTTCAAAAGAAGGAATAGCGGAGGGTGAAGATAAAATCGCTAAAAGCTTCTGCGGTTCATATGCCTACCTCGCACCAGAAATGATTAAAAAGTGAGGCCATAACAAAAATGTCGACTGGTATTTACTCGGTGTGCTGCTGTACGAAATGCTCGAAGGCATCCCGCCTTTCTACGACCACGACAAGGACATATTATTTAAAAACATTCTGCAGAATCCAGTTGAGCTTCCTGAAGAACTATCAGAGGAAGCGCAGGATTTATTACTGCGGCTTTTGCACAAAGATCCGAGTAAAAGATTAGGCAATAAAAACGGTGCGAAGGATATTAAATAAGCATCCGTGGTTTAGCAAGATCAACTGGAAGGACATCGAGAGTAAGAAGACGACTCCTCCATTCCCAGTAAGCAAGTTCTAATACAATGTGTCTAATTATATAGTACTTGTATAAGACAAAGGAGGAACACTTAGCAAACCTCAATTTAAAGAATGTGAAAGCGATCAGGCAGTATAACAACTACTTTAAAGAGATATCTGAAGAGAAAGAAGAAAGCACAGAAAATAGAGTACCTGGATGGTCATTTATCAAAGCCTCACAGATTTAGTTATTATTCAATTACTATTTATTTTATATTGGTCCGGGTGGTTAAGGTAGGTTATTATATAATTCATTTTTTATTTTGATCATTTATTTTTTTTAAGTTTTGTACTAAGATATTATATTTTAGTTCAATTTTGTTCAAAATATTATTTTGGTAGTATAAGGTAACTCTGAATATTAGAAATAAAAAATTCAATTTTGTCAAAATTAGAATTTAAATAAGATTGAAGAATTTTTCTACTGATCATCTGATTAATTTAATGCAGAGATCTTTTGATTCATCAAATGACTATCTGCAAGATTACTCATCCTCATCCTCGTCTTTTTCAACAAAATTTCCGAGTTTTGGATTTTCGATCTTAATGAAATCCTGAACTTTCATGTTGATTGAGTGGGTTCTTAATCCAGAAATCATGGGGTCATACTACCAAATTTTATAAATTGCGTTAACAATTTATACCAAAAAAAGTTCTATAAAAACACAGATAATAACAATATCAATAATTACGGTTATATTTTTTAATTCTAAAATCATATAAAATTTTTAGCTTTCTAAACTGACATTATATTATAAACACTATAATTATTTTGATTTGGATAACTACCCAATCCAGCATTAAAATTGATTGATTCACCTTGATCGACAAGACTATTTATCTAAATAAAAAAAGATAAAATAGATTGTTATCACGCATAGTTTGAATGTGACTCTTCTCTAATTGCAAGTTCAACTTACCAGCATAGGTATACGCATTGAACAGAGATCCAAAGGGAGGAACTGCTCCATTAACACACCCAGTTTTGTATATTATCTCTTCGATAGTTGCTGGTCGCAGCTTCTTCGATCCAACCATTCCTTTAATCCGTTTCCAGCTGATTTTCTTCGCTGCTGACATCACTCAAAGCACGAATACGATCACTTTCTTCGAATGATCGACCAACAGCATCGACTTGGCTCCGCTTGCTAAAGAGAATTTGCGAATGCCTGCTGATTTCTTCGAAGATTTTGAAGGCTCATGAGTCGTTAGGACGTAGTCGATGTTGCGTTCAGACAGAAAATTTATCAATTTGTCAAAAGTCGCAGGGTGTTCTTCGAAATCGTCTGTGAGCTCTTTGGCTTCTTCTCTCCATTCGCTTTGTTCTTGCGCATCAGGCTCTTTGCTTTCCATATTTTCAGTTCAATTATCTTTACGAATCAGGTGGAGCGGTTGAAAGCAAAATAATGAGTTACTTAGTCTTATTTCTAAGTATTGTGACTTGCTCGAATAAATAACTAAGCGCCTCTTCGTGCTGGTTTTTGATGCTCGTCAGCTCTGATACTTGTGACTTCAGCTCTTTTACTGCTTTTCTTAGATATCTGATTTCCTCGTCTTTTGTCATTGGAATGAGCTTCTTTCGGTCAGGAAGCTTGACTCCTTGAGAAATCAGCTGCTTCCTTGCTTTATAGCCTTTCCATGCGGATTGAATTTTAACCACCAACTTGGTGTCGGGGACTGGGCTTTTTCTGTTCCTAGTTTTAGTTAACCTAGTTTATTACGATTGATAAGCCTTTGATGATGATGTTAATGAAAACTTGTTTTGTGGTTTGATTCCTTGTAGAGTCAAGCCTTGCTTTTCATTTTTCTTTATGTATTTTGAACTTCCTGCAGATGGTTGTTTCAATCTCCGACTGTACTTATCTTGCTTTCTATACTATGTGTACTGGTACCTTACGGGTCTTTGTTGTTTTCTTTTCCTTGGACTCCATTGACGGCGTTTCTCACAACACTTGACGATCCTTTTAGTGTTTGATTAAACGCTAAAAGTCGGTTATTTATAATTATCCAAAGGCAAAGTACATATATTATGTTAAAAGTACAAGCGGTCAAATAGCTTACATATATTGCCTAAATCAGCAGCATCTATCTTCAGCGTCTTCGTTGAGGTTGGTGAATATCACCTGAGTTTATTCGAAGCTTTACTCGATTTCGATGAAGATTTCTTGGACAGAGTCTCTGCAGTCTCCTTGCTACTACTGCCGTCTCATTTAGACAAATTCAAGTGAATTAGCTTATTTGATCCTATCGAGCTAGTTTGATATTCAGAAAGAGGCGAGTAATCCTGGTGTCCAGTTTCATAAGCTTTCGCTATTTTATCATCTGGCCTATGTACATATTAATCTTCGCTTACTTATGAGTAAATGATTGATTGATAGTTTCGTCGTGGTAATTTTCTTCATACACCAGTTCTTTGACTTCTTCAAAGGCCACGCTCTTCGTCACAATGCTGTCATCGTAAGTGAGGAACTTGATGAGTTCAGCTTCGTCTATTTCCATGAGCAAAGTTCGTTTTAGAATCTCTTTACTCATAGACCCGGTCTTTCTGTCTTTATAAAACTCTTTCGCTTTATTTGAAGTCGGTGTGCGTCAGCTTTTTGTCATTGATGAACTTCAGGCTTCAGTCGATCAGCAGACTTAAGATGAATTGCACAACATCGATTTTATTTGAAGATAAAGTTTTTGTAAACGGGTTCTCGCTAAAATTAAGTCTTTCCAACTTTGATAAGCAAAATAACGTTCTTGGCGCTAAAATCGACTTAATTTGGTTTCCTGATAGATTAAATTCAACAATCGAAGTTGGAAGGTTGTATTCACATTCGTTAAGTGTCGTGAGTTCGTTATCGCTGTAGTCCAGGACCTCAAGTTCGCGGTTTTGGTTTAGATATTCTATGGTCTTGAGCCTGTTCCGCTTTAAAAACAACTTTTTAAGCTTTAGATTATTCTTCAGTTGCGTCACGTACGTAATCCCGTTGTTGCTGAGATCGAGGACTTGAAGCTCAGTCAGATTCTGCATGTCATCATGGACCTTTTCGATGTAATTCTCAGATAGGATTAACTCGACTAATCACGGACATGAATTAATGATTTCGTCAGGGATTGTTTTGAGTTTATTTTTAGTGAGGTTAAGTACGACAATCTCACGGGTAAGCATTACATTTTCAAGCGACTTAAGCCCCATATTTGTCAAGTCTCACAGATTCTTCTTGTTGCTTTTGCTAACGATTTTATTATTTTCCTCTGGCTGCTTCTGACTATAATAAATTTATAAATTTTAAACTGATTGATGAAATTAGTATAAAAATTAGACTGAATGCTATTAAAGTATTTTTAAATTCTTGGTATGTATGAGTGCTTGTTTTATCGTTGATTATCGCATATTTAAAAAACAAAAATTGCCGAATGCTTATTACCCTTAACCCACAAAATTTATATGAATCTTTAACCCAATCTTCGAGTCGGTGCTTATTATTACCTGTAGTTAAACGGCTCTTTTGATAGATCAGAGGAAGACGTCTTCGTGAGAGTTTTCGCAAAAGGCTCTGGAAATTCTGGAGCTCACTTCTTCTTTTCATTTTGTTCTTTTAGTCTTTGGAGGCGAAGTTCTCTGCTAGATCTGGCGCTGTTATGCATTTTCTGGAAGATTGAAATATTTATTCAATTAATTTATAATATCTGCAAATTAAATGCATTTGGTACTATCGAATAAGTAACGATTAAATATATTTAGTCATAAATAAAAGCAAATCTCGAAGTGCAATAGAGCCTGTCTAAAGCACGTCTCAGTTATCATGCACTTATAGTTTTATTTATTTGTCGGTTTGCAAGTATTTTTAGTATATTTTATCTAATAATTACGCAAGCTAAATTTTCTGACGAAAACATAAATAAAATCTTGAGTATATTTGAGCTAAAATATTGTCATAAATGATGAGTAAATAAACATTTCCAGTCTCCACTGGCTGTAGCTGTGAATATACGCAAATATTATACGTAAATCAGTAAATAATACAGGCAATTAGTAAAAGTTCAATACGATATTATCGTCAACATTAAATTAACGATTAATTTTATTCTGTTTAACAACAGTTTGATCCAGTCTTCTTATCTAATTTTTTACCTGCGGAGTTCTTCTTGAGCTTATCACCGGTAGCAACTGGTGCCTTTCTTTCAGTGAGGACAACTCTGCTTTTAATCTCTCTTGTCATTAAAGTAAATGCTTCTTCGACGTTTGCGCTTTCTTTAGCGGAGGTTTCCATGAATCTGATATTATAGTGGTCAGCGAGTTCTTTTCCTTCGTCGGTGGAGACTTGTCTCGAGTCGTCGAGATCGCACTTGTTTCCTCACATGATTCTGCTGACATTGTCGGACGCGTGCTTTTCGACTTCGTTCATCCACGTATCGATGTTTTTGAACGACTCTTTATCGGTGATGTCGTAGACCACAATGATCCCGTGGGCTCCTTTGTAGTACGAACTAGTGATAGTCTTGAATCTCTCTTGCCCGGCGGTGTCCCAAATTTGAAGCTTGATTGTCTTTCCGTCAACTTCGAGAGTTCTGATCTTGAAGTCAACTCCAATGGTCGGCATGAAGTTATCAGTGAAAGTGTCGTCTGCGAATCTGAGCAGGAGCGATGATTTTCCGACGCCAGAGTTACCAATAAGCAATATTTTGAATAGATAATCGTAGTCTGGATTCATATTGATTTAAATACTTAAAAATATTACAAATACTATTACGCTAAGAGTGTTTGAACTGGGGGATAGGCACAGGCTGCGCTGGGGGAATTCGCAGATTTAGAATTAATATTATCTAGACTGGGATCTATTTTTATGATGGCTATTGAATATCAGACTGCTCGAAGACCGATTGTGGTTTGAGGTAGCAGATAACGTCGTTATTTGGAAAATTGGGGTTACTATTATTGTGGGGATTTTAGATAGAATATGGGGCAATCGGGATTTAAAAGACAGTGAGATTTGGTATTTGGACTTACCACATGGGTTGATTAATTAATGATATGCAGACTGCAGTCAAGAAAACGAGAATCTGGTGAGTTTTTAGAGGCAAAGTACTTGAGTCAGTATTATTTTTGAGGTTATTAGTAAATTCAGTAATAAATCAAAATATAGGAACTTTAAAAAATAGATTAAAGTTGATTAGTATGTATTAACAACAATTCTTTTTAGATTTACTTAATTTTTTATTTTGAGACTTTTGCAATTTTTTGATAGTTTGAGTTGGCTTTTTTGTTGTATGAACAACTCTGCTCTTAATCTCTCTTGTCATTAAAGTAAATGCTTCTTCGACGTTTTTACTGTCTTTTGCAGATGATTCAATAAATCTAATATTATATGCATCAGCTCGTTCTTTTCCTTCATCAGTGGAGACTTGTCTTGAATCTTCAAGATCACACTTGTTTCCTCACATGATTCTGCTGACATTGTCAGATGCATGCTTT
>JAGYYN010004327.1:0-11957 GCA_021441665.1 Euplotes cf. woodruffi 2 WChen-2021 | reverse complement strand
ACACTACTTTGCGGATATCTTCCTTTTGAAGGAAATACGACTAAAGAAATCATCGACAAAATTAAATAAATGTCAGCCTGATTACAGCTATGATGAATTCAACTCAGTATCAAGTGACGGAATGCACTTGCTGAAGCACATGCTTGATCCAAATCCAAAAACAAGATACTCTGCTGCTGAGTGTCTTGAACACATTTGGTTCAAGTCAGCCGCAGTCCAAAGTGAAGATAAGCAAGGTGGATGTATAAGTCAAAATATTTTTAAGAACATCATAAAATTCAAGTGAGTTTCTGAGCTTCGCAGAAAAGCTCTGAATGTGTTTGTCAAGACACTAACTGCAAAAGAGATCCACGCAATTCGAAAGGAATTCGAGAAAATAGATATTGACAATTCCGGAACCATCGAGGCTTCTGAACTTTCAGACGCTTTGCAAAAGGCTGGTTTCAAGATGTCAGCAGAAGAATTCGATGAGATTTTTCCAGAAATCGACATTGACAAAAACCACAAAATAAACTACTCTGAGTTTATTGCTGCGTCTTTAAACGTAAGAGAATTTCTTACTGACTCAAAATTATACCATTTATTTCGCATTTTCGATATCGACAACTCGGGCTACATAACCCTTGAAAATATGAACGAGACGTTTGCAAAGATGGACGAAATGAAGATTGTAAGCTTTTTAACTAAATCTAAATAGCAAGAAAAAGACAAGTTTTACCGACGCTCAGACATCATCAACATTTTAGAAAAACACGACACTGAAAAAGACGGAAAGATATCATTTGAAGAGTTCAAACAAATGATGCTGATGCAGGAGGAAGAACAGCAAAATTAGCAAAACCCACTTCGATAACGGTTCAATTTTTACATATCATATAGCAAAACTAAAATTAATCTTGTAGTTATAAAAAAACTCATAAATTAATAATTGATTTTAAAAATTGGAATGTGGAGCAGCAAAAGGAACCAAGACGAGATTGCGTTGAACTTAAAGTGTCCGAACTGCCAAGGATCCCACTACTTCAACCCGAAGTTTGAACTGCTGTATACATCCTGCGGACATACGCTTTGCAAAACGTGTAAAGACGATCAGCTGTCTGTGCGGACAGTCATTCAGTGCAAAGAGTGCGGAGCCAGCCTGACGCGTAAAGACTTCTCCTTAAAATAGCCAAATCGAGGAGACTTACGAGAAAGATATCAAAGTCAGGACCAGAATCACAAAAATATTCAACAAGCGCAGAGACGACTTCGAGACTGACCTCGAGTAAGCAATTGCAGCTTAATCACGATTTAGATTCGAGCTTTACTTAGAGGAAATCGAAGGTATGCAAACTTCTCTTTTGATTCGCAAATTAAAAATGGAGATAGATATAGATAAAAAAAAATATACGATATTTTAGCTCGATTTTCTATATAGTTTACAATTACTTTTTTAGTTGTTAAATTACCAAAATTTGTGATTAAATTTTGTACTTTAGGTATTATTTGTCTTTATGATTTGAAGTTTTAGTAAAAATATGTTTGCACGTATTAATTCCTGTTGTTAAATTTTTATTTTATTATACTGAATTACTCGTTATTTTTAATAAAATCTTAAATAAACAATTACTTTTATTTTAAAATAAAAAGTTAATGAAAATATTTATTTTTAAGCAAAAATTTAAGCATTTAAAAGAAAAAATTATCTTTTGATGATTATTTAAATATTTTTATCGCATTATTTATAATTTTACTAGTATATTTTTTTACTTTTTGTATTAAAATGAATATTTGTCATCTTACAGTTGTATTTTCGTATATTAATTGAGATACAGATATAATCCTCAACCTGACTGAAGGCATCGACATCGAGCAGACTGAAGCCCGCATCAAAGAGTACCAAAGAATCAACAAACGCAACATCGGAGTCAATACTTCCAAGAAAGAAGAAGAGCGCAAGAAGTTCTACGACAAAATGAAGACTAAAGACATCGAGCTTCGTGAGGAGAACAGCAGGTTCTATCATAACGATATCGAAGAAGACGTCAAAGTTGATCAAAGTACGTTATTACTGCCTCTACAACTCCAGAATTCAACACTAAATCTATTTCTGCTTTAGATAACCAAAATGCTGATAATAAATTCGCAAAAATGGCAGAACAAATGGAGTTGTCTCAAAAACAGCAGGAACTAAACCCGATTATTTACTACAAAATCCAAAGGTACAAAACCCTTATTTTCTGCTTAAAAAATCGCACTTTTTACAAAATAAATTTTAGTTTAAAAATACCAAAAGTCGTGAAGAAGATCGACCAGTCTGCAGATAAGACTGATGAGAAAGCAATGGCGGCTAGGAAAGCATCTGGCTATCAGGCCAAATGGATTTTTGATAGGGAGATCCACGAAATAACATCTTGAATACTATAAAAGCAGCTTAAATCAGTGCATGATGAATTGCTAAAATCCTGTACTTCAATATATCCTTTGTTTCAGCGGGTATCGAAGCTAAATATTAATTTATTATTAAAAAATTGAAATAATCAGGTTGTTAGTACTTTCCGTTTAAAATTTGCATGATTGAATACTTCGAACTCGCGCTTTGGATCTTATCTAGAATTCTTCTATTTTGGCTGTCAATTTGGACTAAAAAAATAGTAATAAAAAAGGCACCGGAATTCGGTTAAATTCTTTCTCACGGACGACTCTGTTCAGCGACTGTCGGGAGGGCGGTACGTCGGAGAGTATCGTCTCTGGGTGAAGCCTGCTTGGGTTATTATCGATAGTAAAAAGTTTGTCTAGCAGCAGGTTGTTCCTCCTCTGGATCTCAGCCCTTTGGTCCCTCTCGGCCTGTTTATTTCTTCAGCTTCTTTCGCAGGAAAGACGGCTTGTAAGGAGCTTTGTTGTCGATGGAGCTTTTGACGGTCCACAGCCTGTTCCTGTGCAGTCTGTGCTCTCTGTGCTCCATCCAAGAAGTAGTGAGGTTTTTGCTCGTGTAACTAAAGGAATTTAAGTGTGACGGAGAAATAGGGATTAGGAGTACCTGGTACTATTCATATTTAAAGATTATATTTCTTCAATAAAATTCAAATCGTTGGGCCCAACTTATTACTAGTAATTATGGCGCTTGTACGTGTCCTTGAAATAGTCGCTAAACTCCTTTGTGCTAACTTGCAAGTATTGACTATATTATTTGTTAAAATTTTAGGTCTTGTATGATTTTTTTCAAGCAAAATTTTTTATTTTTGGTCGTGAGAAATTGTTCGATTATTAGGTATGGGTTTTAAATGTAGATTTTTGTATTTAAGCAACTTTTTTTTAATAAAAATACTATTCCTTGCATCTTATATTGATTAAAATAATGATTTATAATTAATTTTATTTTTGTGTTACAAAATAAACAATTGAGATGTGATAGTTTTCTTCAGTTATTCAACAAATAATAAATGCTTTTCTATTAAATCTTTAAGAATACATAAATAAATTTTATCAAGTTTAAACACTTACCATTTTTCTTTTTTAAGATTTTGAGCTTTTTGTTCAAACTTTTCTTTACTGATATGAACAGTGGCTACATCATTAACTTCAAATTTTACCAATAAGCTTATCACCCATATTTGAATACTGCTGACTGCACACAGAAAACGTATAATTTACAATTTTATCATCGTCTGCGTCATCTGGAATATCAATCCTTACCGAGATATCAGTTTCTTCATTTGGTCTTAAATGATGATTTAAATTCGGCAAATAACATTTGGTATTTTCAGTTCAGCAATTAAGGTAAACATCTTTAGGCCACTCATAATTAGATTCATTTTTGACTCGCCAAGTCTTCATAACTGAACATCCTGGAGTACCAATCACCACATATTCATTATTGTTTTCAGTGAATCTACCCGATACGACCACCATCTTTCCAAGTTGTTTTTCTTTATCTTGGGCTTCTGCTTTTAAACTGAGATCTAGTGAGTGTCTGTTTACCCCAGCGCCGCCTGGAGGCCTGAATGGATCTTTATCACTTTTCTTTACTGCTTTGGAACAATCACTGCTTTGGTGTTTTTCTTCTTCGCTGTTCACAATACTGAAGACGTTACTTTCCCTCATGACGCTGAGTCTTTCATCAGAAACTGCGTAGGAAGTGTCGAGAATGATCGAACGGCCTCTGAATTCTGCACCTTTGCATTCTTCTTCGCTTTCGTCTAAATTTAGGTAAATCTGAGACCAAGCAAAAGCGAATTTGAGTTTACCGACATGATTCTTGCCTTCGTAGTCTCTGAAGTAAGGCTCTTTTTCTGCTTTACTACTGCTAGTTGTCATTTTTAAGAATGTAGCCATGTCAATGATGCAGTAGCCGAGCTCGTTGGCAAGAGAGAAGTCATCGTCGTTTGTTGAATTACAACTAGATTGCTTCTGCAAGGTATCGTAAATTTTTATACCCTAAATCATTAATCATTACTGATACTTTTTCTTCAGGTGAGTGCTCGTCGCAGTTAAAAATATCTCAGGACTCGTCTTCTTTATTTTCATAATGTCTGCGAAATCCTTTTGCTAATTCTTGACTCGTAACTGGCGGATCGTCAAAGATCTTTAGTTCTCCAAATTTACAATACTTGATGGAGAGCTGGAGATCTGAGACTCCTGCCTGCAGGCAGGAGTCCACAGCTTCTTTGAAGTCTTCTTCATTGCTTATGTAAATGTTTCGATTTTGATCATTTTTATAGTCTAAACCCCAATTTTCAGATTGCAAAAATATTCATTTGCGAAATTTTCATCAAATTTTTTTTATTTGTTCAAACAAAAAATAAAAATTATGATATCAAGGAAATATTTAAATTTTATATAAATAAAAGAAGAACAAATCACCATTTAAAATCTATTTTATCGTTAGTAAATATGCAAATAGCTAAATTTAGATTTTTAGCAAATCTGCCATAAGTATAGCTTGACTTACAGATAAGATAGCTGTACGTTCTCAGTTCCCGGTATCGATCAGTAATCTCTCTGATCATATCAGCATATGAGCCTAATAAAAGCAATTATTGCTGATCAAACACGGATACAAAAACTTACTTGTTATCGTGACGTTGACTCGATAAAATAAAGACTTCAGCTCTTGCTCCATTTTTACAATAAATGTAATAAAGATTTATAAATGGAGATAAAATAAATTAAATTGAACACTGATATAAATAATGCTTTATTCGGGGTTGGTCTTGATATCCGGCATATCATTATTGCAAAAGGCATCTTCGACATCGACCATATTAACTCCTCATCCGAAAGCGCGAAAATCAATCAGGCTGCGCTTGAGCCCACATTCGCTAAATCCTTTGATCATACTGCTGAAGTTGATTTTATTGCTTTCTGTGTATGATAGATTTCGGAAGTTAATCTCTTGAATTTTGTAGCTTGTACGAGTAGTCAAATTGTATTCTCCTTCGGTCTCTAAATCGCAATTCCAAATGCTAATTTTAGACATGTGGCTGCATGCTTTGATTATTCGCTCGAAGCAAGCCTTTGAGATCGAATGGTACCCGATGTAGACTTCATGTGTGACGTGTTTTAAAGCTTCACACAGCTGGTCAATATACAAACTTACATCTGTGTTTAACTGATCTTCTTGGACTGTGAAGTTCAGCCAGAGCTGTCTTGTTGATTGAGGAAATCCATTTAATAAAAATTCTTTTAAGAGATCGATTTGCTTCATAATATTGAATATCCTAATAATTTTGATCTTAGGAAGCGGAGTTGTAAACAGCTTCATCGAGTCAATATCCTCTTCCTCTGCTAAATCAAATCTAATATCTGATTTTGGATTGATATTTATCACTGTCTATAAACAAAAATTACAGTTTAATCAAGTAAATTACGTGGCTTTGAGGGAGTCGAGGATGCTCTTTCTTCTTGACTCTGATAAGCTTTGCTTCGACAGACTCGTAGACGTCGACTTCTTTTGAAAAGAGGTTCTCTTCGTAGACTTGCCCAGCAAAATCTACTGAGACTTGTTTGTTTTTCCTATAATTTAGATATACCAAAATATTCCGAATTTATTAATGCAGTAGATTTACTTTTCCTTTTTATTTTGATTTCTGTTTTTTCGCTAGACACAGTGTGATTTGGATGTACGATCAAAGACCTTACCACTTTCAAAATCAATATTGTGCTCTTCGAGAAAGTTGTTATTCATATTATTTAAAAATGTCGTTTTTTCAAGCATATCATGGCCTTTTGATACTTCGTGCTCTAATCTGGAATCAGCTTGATTTTGTAAGTTGTTGATTTCAGTTTTAATTTTGGACAGCTCAGCTTTGGCATCCCTCAGCTTTGAGCTGACTTCGAGAGATTCTAAATCAGACTGAGCTTTTTGTTCTTCATTCTTTTTGTTGAAATTCCTAAGATCGAGTATTTGTTGTTCTAACAGAGCGATTTTCTTGTCAGCAGCCATTTTTTGTTCTTCAATCTCTCAAGTTTTACCTTTGAGTTCTAAAACTTGTACTTCAAATTGTTTGATTTTATCTTCAGCGAAATGTTTTTGTTCTTCAAAATAATCTTTATTTGCCTTCAAGCTTGAATACTTCGAGTTCAAGTTGTGCTGTTTTCTTTTCAGCTGATAGCTTTTCATTTTTGAGTCTTTCAATCTCCTTTTTATAGTTCTTTAGCTGTGTTTCCATCTGGATGATTTTATTTTTAGCTTCCTTGCTGACTTCATCTGCTTCTTTCTGTGCTGAGATTTTGTTTTCTGCAAGTTTGAGAGAATGCTCAGTCTCTTTATACTTGAGTTTTTCTGCAAATTGAGCTCTATTTATTATTACTAAAACACAGGCGTACTCTATAGTTCCTCTTTTAGCTTTTGCTTCATGTCTTCGTGGAAAGTTTGATCGACTGATAATAATAAATTATTCTCAAAGGCAATGTCACTTTATCATATGCTAATTAAATGCAGTTTTTAAGCTGAAGAAAGGACAAATTTTAACTTCATTACTTGTAATTTTATTTCGGCTTTGGTCTTTCGAAAATCAACCACCCATTTTTATTTTTGTTTAATTTTTATCAACGCTTCAACTTAATTTCCGAATTTATTTTTAAAAAGATTGTTTGTAAGATGAAAAATTTTGATTAGAAAAAAAATTTATATATAAAAAAGTCGAGATTTTTATTACTAAAAATCGATTATTAAACTATAAATTTTAGTTCAGTTGAATCAGTAACTTTAACTGTAATTCAAAATAAGAAAAATGGAGAGCAGAATTAACGTATGCGTGAGAGTTAAACCTCTCAAGAAAAGCGAGGAAACAAACGACAAAAATAGCCTGTGGAATGTATCAGAAGAAAATATGGTCTTGAACACAAGGACCAACGAGTCTTTTAACTTCGATAAGGTAACGCGCAATTTCTTTTTGCTTATTTTGCAGTTTTAAGCCCCAGTTCAGTTTTAATTAATCAACTGAGGATTTAGGTCTTTGGAGAGGAGCTTTCAACATTGGAGATCTATGAACAAGTCATCAAGAAACAGATCGAATCCGCTATCAAAGGAATCAACGTAACGATATTTGCATATGGACAGACGAGTTCGGGGAAGACGTTTACGATGAGGGGAACTGACGACAACCCCGGTCTCATTCCTTTAACGATTTCTGAGATTTTTCAAAAGACTTCGAATACAAGTGATCCTGAGAATTCATGAAAAGTCACTTGTTCCTACCTCGAGATCTACAACGAGAGTGTCAATGACCTGCTGGACTCAAGAAAGAAGAACCTCGATATTCGCGAAAGCATCAGCCAAGGAGTCTATATTCAAGACCTCACTGCAAAAGAATGCAAAGACGAAGCTGATATGATGAAGTACCTCGCGATCGGCGAGGAATGAAGAATCACCGCTGCTACTAATCTTAACGAAGTCAGCTCTAGATCGCACTCGGTATTTAGATTTAACATCGAAACTAAAAACAAAAAGAAAAATGGCGAAATGGCGATTCGCACATCTCAGATTAACCTGGTTGATTTAGCTGGAAGTGAAGGAGTAAGCAAAACTAGGGCTGAAGGTATTCGGTTTAGAGAGGGTTCCAACATCAACAAGTCATTGCTTGCATTGTCAAAAGTGATTCAAAGACTCAGCACTTGTCAAAATAAAAATAAAGTCTTCATTAACTATAGAGACTCCAAGCTGACTAGGATCCTCCAGCCGTCTCTCGGAGGCAATTCACAAACGATTGTGATTTGTACTTTGAGCCAGCTGTTTTGAAATTATCAGGAATCGGTGAAAACTCTGCTTTTTGGCCAGATGGCTAAAAGCATCAAAACAATTGTTAACGTTAACGAAGTTGTCAAAAATAAAGAAACAATCGAGCTTAAAGCCGCGAAACAGGAAAATGAAGAATTAAAGGATAAAATCCACTTACTTGAGACTAAAATCAAAGAGCTAAGCAAGGTGACAGATGCAAAGGCCAAGACAACTCCGATAAAGGACCAGCAGCAAGTCCTCAGTACTCAAAGTGACAAGAAAGAGCTTTCAAAGGATGTTGAAATGGAAGTTGGGTACAAAAGCGAGGTTCCGTTTGGCAATCCAAATCCTGTTGCGAACTCAACAGCTTATTTAAAAGAGCAGATTTCATATCTTCACTCAAAAATCTTCGAAAAATCAGAGGAAATCGATCGTAAAGACGACACGATTCGGAAAATACTCACAGAGAAGTCCGACATCGAGCAGAAGTTCGAGATCATCGAGATCAAAGAGACCGAAGCCAGGAGGGAGCTCGAACACCTGCGAGAAGAGCTGCAAAAGCAGAAAAGCGACCTTACTATTGAAGAAATCTGCAAAGAAATGGAGGCAGACAACAGTCATAAGTCTCTAATCGAAGCTGACGGCATTAAATGCTTCAGCTTTAGCCAAGACTACATCAGCGACGATTCGAATATTCTTTCGTCGATTGAAAACCAGGAAATTCGAGGCTCCGAGCATAATATGTGAAGCAAGAGGGAAAAAGAGCTCAAACTGATCATTGTCAACCAAGACAAGTCAATAAAGAAGCTAAATAAAGAACTCGACTTGCTAACGGACAACTGCCAGAATATGAAAGACGAAATCAGGTGCATTGCTGAGTCTGAAAGACTCAAAACCGACGATTTGGAATGCGCAGAAAAAGAAATCTCACGTCTTAACGAGGACATTCGGTTCTATCAAGAAACCAACAGAGAGCTCATGAACAGCATTGATGAAGTTGAAAAAGCCCTCCACGAGTTTGAAGAGTGCCAAAGCATCCCGATGAATACAGACAACTCAGCGAGTGAATCAAGTCACCAAAAAGCATCGAGGCGGATATTAAGCGAAGAAAATGAGCGTCTGAAGCAAGAAATCGCTAAATTCCAGAACGAATTGAAGCAGCTGACATACGATAACAAACAGCTGGAGTCTGATCTTCTCTTAGTCGAAAAAAGCCTTGAAACTGCAGAGTCAAACATCGAGATTTTGAATGAGACTCTTGAGTTTATGAGCAACGAAAACATCCATTTTAAAGGTAAACTTTTGCATTCATAATCTAGACCAACTGACAAAGCAAAAAGAAGCGTTGATTTACAAGCGGAAGGAGAAACACACTCTAGAGTCAGATCTTGAAGAAATCAAAAAGAAATTCAGTCAGAAAAAGCGAGCCAAAAAGATGGAAGAAAAACAGCAGGAGCTTGAGAAAGAAAAAGAGCTCATGATGAAGGAATGCAAAGAAACACAATCGAACAACTCAAAGAACAGCTTTGTAAATAAAGAAAAAGAGTACAACGAGCTGAAAGACACCATCAGCAAAGTCAAGAAAATTCAAGGCGACTTCGACACAGTCATTAAAAAGTACGCAATGCGAGTTTTATAATTCTAGAGAGAAAGCGATTTACAAAGACGAGCTGGATAAAGAAAAGAAAGCCCTTATGCGTGAAGTCGACGAGTACAAGTTCAAGTCCTACAACGTGCTCAACGAGAATGTCAATCTGAAAAAGAAAATCAAATGCCTCAATAATACGATACTTGACAGAGAGATCGAGCTTAAGACCCTCAGGCAAGATAAAGACAAGTGTATGTCAGAAATCGTTGACTTAAAAGTCAAAATAAAGCAGATGGAGAAGGCAGAACAGGATAAAGACGCTGAAATCGAAAACTTTAAAACTGAATCGGGGGTCAAGCTTTCTAAAGCTAAAAATGAGATCGAAAGTTATACTAAACAAGTCATTGAAGGCAATGAATTGATCCAAAACTATAAAAAGTTTGCTAAGGATATGAATGGTGTCATTAAGCTGCTTATTAAAGGCTCAACTGAAGCGATTGAGATCGCACGAGAGGCTCCTGAATTTAGTGTTGATGAAAATGAATGCTACAAGACGCTGCTTGAACAGAAAGCAATGCTGCTTAAAGTTGAAAGGAAGATTTTGATTAAGAGACAGTCTGGATTTAAAATACCCAACAACAAGCTTGAACAAAATATTAAAATGGGCTCAAGTGAAGAAGACCACACCACCACAGATGAATTCACGAACTTAAACAATGATAGAAAGATGCTGAAGATCACTGAATAATTCAATAATTAAAATCAAACATATTGTTTCATTTTATTCTATTACTTAAATATTATTTTTACAAAGAAAATTGAAAAAAAAAATTAAAAAAAATGAACAATATTGCAATTTTAGAGTACCAAAATACTGTAACAAAAATTGAACAAAAGCAAAAAGCCCAAATGAAGCCACTAAGAAGTATATGTTCTCCAATTAAAGGATCTGACGTGAGGAGAGATCTTCATTTAAAGCAGTTAAAGAAACAGTAAAAAAGAAAATAAACAAATCTTAAAAACCTACGTAGAATTTTGTTTTTCCAAGACGAAGAAAAAAGACAACTAAACTATACCAAAACAACAAGCAGCTACTTTCACAACTAAAAGCAAAATGTCTAATCAGTACGCAACCACTTCCTAACCCATTAGAATCAATTCCAAAGAAACCCCTTTTCAACTCCTCAAAACTCCGCAACCAAGACTGAGCTCCAAATATTAAAAACAGCCTGCGTTCAAAAAGTTGGACCAATAAAAACAGCACTGTAATCCTTTCCTAAATCCATTTTTAAGTCTGAATCACCCCATATTCCATTCCAAATCCTCATATTTTTTCCCTTTCCAAATAATTATTTATCAGTTATCTAGAATCCGAATAACTCAAAACTGAATATTAACGAATCCAGCGGCGCAGGGTTCAAAACTCGTAAATCACTACAAGGCCGGCTGAGTCAGAGGAAAGCACTCGATAGCTCCTCCGGCTGTGATTCTTTACAGCCCGAGATGAGGCTGAGTTCAAAACGGTCTTTTGACAACAGAGGTTTTAGTAAAAAGTAATGGTTATATTTTTATGATCAAAGGGCTTAAAACACTTAATAAAAAATAAAATAGTAATTGTTTTTGTATACAAGATCGAGTGGATTCACACTTAAATTCAAAACGGATGGACTGAGTGTTAGCAAAAGCACAGAACTTATGAAGAATTCTTCGAGGCTCAGCCAACAGCAGAATGATAAAAATCACGATTCGAAAGACTTTTTTAATTTATCTAATTTTAAAATAAAATTTAAAAAATGCACAATTACTGATTTTAGGAGAACAGAAATAAATTTAGAACTGGTGATTTTTTAGATAATAAATTGAGTAATCTGAATGACAAAGAATCTGCAGTTTTTAAAGCGATATTTTAAAAAAATTACGCTGATATTCCATCTGGCGATTGCCAGTATAAAAGACAAACTGAAAAAGAAAACAGTCATGGTAGATTTACTGATTACTTCAAGAAAATTAAGAAAGAAAAGAAGATACATGCTGACTGGGTTTTTAAAAACAACAAAATGTCGAAAAATATTCGGTATTAGCTTGTTTTATAAATGCAAGGTTTTGTGATTAAATTAACTATCATTCAAGTTTATCAAGCATAAGTTTTAAATACATGTTCAGAAATAT
>JAGYYN010004172.1:0-18121 GCA_021441665.1 Euplotes cf. woodruffi 2 WChen-2021 | reverse complement strand
AACCTCAGTGTGGATAAAAATGAGATGTATAAAACAACAGCGCAAAGGTATTTCACTCCTCAGAAGAACGGATATAAAGTGTTTTTCGACAGCTTTGGCAACTTATTTGGAACTGATGGATTGAAGTCTGTCGTTCCTTGTGGAACGATGTGATATGAAATCGAAAGCAATGCGTGGAAGTCTTGAGTATCTGTCGATAACAACTTTGAATGTGTCCATGTTAATCTTTGAGGCACTATTCTTACTGCTGATACTTTATACTGCGGGTTTGTTGTAGTTCCAAGACGAGTTAGGTACACACGCAGTGACATTCCAGCATCAAATGAACAACTACGGCCAGAGAAACTGGCTGACGTCGCTGAAGTACTCACGTAACTTGCAGCAACCCAGTCTGAAAGGAAATTAGGATTTGCATTTCCGTATATACCAACATACTTCAAATTGTTGATAAGGTTTTTAAATAGAGCGATATTTTGATTATCAGTTCCAGTTCAAAACGTTTGCAGCTGTGCGCTTGTATACGAAAGCTTTCATCCGTAAATAGCGCCATCGTTGAACGTCAATATTGGGTTTCTATAGTAATTAGCTGAAGTAGAAAATGCAGTTGAATCGATTAAGCAATTTCCACTTTCATCAGCTCCATAAAGTTCAAAGCCGCCTTCATTAGCATTAATAAAATTTGCAGTTGTAGTACTGACAGCTCCGGCAAGGAGCTTGAGTCCTTTCTGGTATCCAGGGCTTCCGCTTTGAACTCTTGAGTACTGGCTGTCTTTAAACGTGATAGAGTACGTTTGATCGAACCTGACTGTATTCGTGCAAGTTGCAGCTGCGAGGTTCAAATACACAACATCAGCAGTAATCGAAGTGACCTTCGTCGACCCTGAAGTATACACTGTATAGTGGATTTCTTTTAATAAATTCGTACATGTACATGAAGTTCCTGAAACGGACTTTGCTGCAGCTTGAAACGCTGTCGTTGCAGTCGATACAGCTTTAGTTGAGTCAGTCACAACCCAAATGGTTCCAGCTGTCACTGAAACAGTGTTTGTAGTGCCCTCGGAATAAAATGTTAACGAAGTAAACGAGTTTCCATTTAAATTTGTATCGCATGTATTTAGTGTTGTGTACCTTGCACAAGTTGTTGAGTTTACATCTTGCAGAAACTTCACTGTTAAGACTTGATCGCAAAGCCCAAAACTATTCGGCGATGGAAATTTAAATGTTAAACCTGATGATAAATACAAATCAACGCCTAAAGAGTATAATGTCGGAGTTGTCGTCGTAGTTGGAACTAAAGGAGTCGAGAAGTTATCTTCAGCATTTACAATTTGATTTGCAAAATCTGTACTCGTAGTAATAGTGAACTTTTCCTCGATAAAGTCTTGAGTATCTGTAATTCGATCCCTGATATATCATTTATCAGCTGATAAAATATTATTGTTTGTCTTTTCATTTAAACAGTGATAGGAAGCTTGCTCCCACTTTAAAGTTAAATCGTAAATGCAGTCAGAATCTCAGCATCAGTTAATATCTCACGAGTTAGCAGTAACATCTCAGGTACAGGTATCGTAAAAGGCGTTGGACCTTCCTTCAGAGCTTCCAAAGTTATATCAAGAAATAGTATCCTTGGCTGCAGTGTCAATAAGATCAGCAGGAGTGATTCCAGCATTTGCTAAATACAATCAAGATGTTATAAATATAAGTTTGATACAGCTGCATAGCCCAAATATATTTTTAAATTGTCCGAAGTTTGGCGCCATTCTTTTTCTCACGATTTTATAATTCAAAATTTATATAGATTATTTTAAACCCACTCAGTTTTGAAATGATTATAATCAGCTTTGACGGCTATAAAAATACTATCTCAAAGATCAGATGCAACTTTAGGCCGATATCAAGTTAAATTATTTTTATCATAAATATAAATTGCAAACAGACTATTTTTTTAATAATAATTCCCCACATGTTTAGTGAAAAAATAAAATAAATTGAAATAGTAAAATGATAGTTACGATAAACTCGATGGAGAACAACAGCGGCCTTGGTCTTGGAGTGTTCTCTCGAGAAGGACGCGTAATCAACAACAAGTTCAATGTTTTCCAAAACTCCATCTGGAGCTGAGAAGAACCTGAGGTTTGAGAAGAAACCGTTGAGAATGAAGAACAGGAGATCGAAGATAACAACGAGACTACTAATCTTATCACCCTTAAAATGGTGGCGCATAGCCCAAGTAAGACTACTCAAGTGATGAAGCATCCGCTCGCTGGGCATTTCAACAAGTCACAGCTCAAGAAGGCTTATGACGGTAAGGAGATTCGTATATTTTTAGGCAATAAAACAAAAGAAACTTTACTTGACAGACTTAAGCAAAAGGCAAACAGTCCTGACTATCTTGATAAAGGTGAGTTGATATTCCCAGATCTGTGATATTTAAACACTGACACATTATCGATGATTTTAAACTTATTAAAAATTATAGGCTTAGACCCACATGCAGACCCTCATAACCTAAACCTCTCTAAAGATCATGCTGAAACGAGTGCAGATGGAAAGGCTATAAAATAAGCAGTTGAGGGACAACCAAAAGCAAATTAACTGGCCGGCTGTTGGCCAATATAATATCAAGTACGTTTGAGTTTTAGTAAAAATAAATTATTTAAATCTTCATATTCTAGTCTTCATAACTAAGAAATTCAAATGCAATTATTAATTTAAATTGCATTCAAAATCTTCTATTAATCTTTTTTATTTGTATCTAAAATAATTTTTCGCTTCAGCACAAGAAATGATATTACCAAGACTCGAACTGATAAAATGACTTTCCCTTGGAAAAACGCAGATTTAGAGAATCTAGGGAGCAAGCGAAAGCATAAACTCAAAGTTTTGTTTAATAAAGAGCCAGTGTGAGATCGGATTATCCGCACACTTAATAAGAAGAGACGATGGCTGAGACCTTCAGAAGTCCACGTTAGCTCTCCTGCACATCATTCATCCCCTTATGACAGAAATAACAGCGTTGCTAATGAAAGCAATGATAACGACGAAAATATGACTGATAATAAGTGGGAAGGATCTATCGCCAGTAAAATGTCAAAGCACGTTAGAAGTAGACAAGCTCCTTTCTCAAATTCTGCCATTAACTCTAATGAAAGTAAACATCTGAGGAAGAACTGCTTGAGCTCAGATAATAAGGAAGCTAGTAAAAGACCGAATTATAAAAGTTCACTTCAGTTTCAATCAAATCAAGACATTTTTAATCACGAACCAAAGTCAAAGTATGGTTTTAGAAATTTAAGTATACAAAAATCGTAAATTAACAATAAAGATAATAAATCAGCTTTGCGATTGTTCAGTTGTAAAAATATATATTTAAAAAATTAGGTTTTATTTAAATCTTCGCAATAAACAGTGAACATTTTATAATCTTTGAATAATTATAGCCCTTGCTTATACCTAATTTTCAAAGACACTGAAAGATTTATTGAGAGAGTCGACGTGCATAAGCCAGAAATGCTAAACTCGGGCTGTATATTATTTCAAAACTACTCAAAAAGAAAGCCATTCGTGCAGTCACCAAAAGACTACTCGAAGAAGCCGTGAAAGCACCTGACTCAAAAGCGGTCTTATTACAAGCCGAAGACTCAGCTGAACTACATCGAGCTATACAAAAACGACAGAGTCTTAATGGATCCAGGTGAGAGGTCGATCGGCCGTGTGCTTATGTTATTTAGCTCTTCAGTGGGACGCTTTCTCTCCGAGTAAAGGTAAGGACAATCATCTGACTGTCTTAGGAATTGCAGCAGATAGAGTGATCCTAAAAGACCTCGAGTACAACCCGAATAAAGAACTCACAATGAGGACGCTGTCAAAAGGAGTCCCCCAGTTCCACAAAATGACAGAACGAAAAGAAATGAATAAAATTTACTCCCAATTCATTGGTACCCTTGATCATTAATTTTTAACAGATGTAAATCTTCCTGAACCAAAGCCAGACTGAAGACTTGTGCCGATGCAAAAAACCACAGGCCGAGATATGAAAATGTACAAAGGAACTGAAGCTCTCCAAAACATCGCGAATGATAATGCGAAGCTAGAATATATCAAGAATCTTTGCTTTAAGAAGTAGCAGTAATTCATCATTGATCTTCAATTATTTTTATTGTATAATCATGATTTTATTAGTAAACTCAATGCACTCTGACTGTTATAGCTAGATAGGGGACTTGTGTGAAGTGTTATAGCCGTTTTCGTTGTATTTTAAACCTCTAAATATTGTATTAAATTTATTTAATACTTTAAATGCTGTGAAAACAGCTGTAACACTTTATGTGAGGTACTTATTCAGCTTAATAGTAATAAATCTTAGTGCTTGACTTGAAATTCCATATTTATTTGTGAAATTGAAACTATCAGATTTAAATAATCTGTAATAAAATTATGTAAACTTATTATTGCCCATAGCCGGAGTATCTTTTAATAACTGCTGACTTGCCACGCTTGCTTTTTGCAATCTGGCTGGTAACAGTCGCCGACTTCTCTTTGTGGTTGATTAAATCTGACTTTTGTGACTGCTTGAGGCTATACAAAATTATTGCTTTTTTGCAAGAAATTCGTATTGAATCACTGAGATTTACAAATTATATATTACTAAAACGAATTCGCTCAGATAAATTTTAACCTGTAATTATTTAACAGATTGTATATCATCGAGGTTTTTTATAACCTAATTTACGATAAAATAAATATTTTATGTAATTATGGACTTATTCATCTTTCATTAATTCATCCGATTTTTCTTTGTTTTACTATTATTCAATTTTTACTTTTATTTAAAAAATTAAGACTATTTATGTGTTTACTGATTAAGTTAAATCTAGCAAGGTAAATTAGTATTTGTTTATGGCCACAACAGTAAACAGAAGATGTTTGATATTTGAAGACCCAAATAATATTTTATTTATTCAAATACCACAACGATCAAAACTTAACTATGCATACAAAATTTATTTATCATTTTCAAAATGTAAAATTTTATTTAAATATAAAATCAGCTTTATATATAGTATTCAAAAATCACTTTGATAACACAAAAACTCAGTTTTTTTAATCGATTACTTACTCTGTCAATTTGATCAGCTGCAGTTGCATATTTTGCTCTTGATTTTGCTGTATTTTTAATGCCTGATATATTGCGTTTTTCCTATTGATTTGGTCATGTCGTTCTTTGCCTGGGGTCGTTGAGGAATGTCTCTTCAAAAGACTAGCAAATCTTTCATTAGATGACATAGAGGCAGTTCTACTTTTCTCATCAACTTCGTTTGTCTTATTTATCTAAAATAAAGGTAATCTAGGCAGGTCAGCAACATTACTATCTTTGCTGGTTAGTTCTTTCTTCAGCGAGTTGATGTTGATTTTGCTCATGTCATTGCTATCAAACGGGCATTGCTTTCTGGAAACAATCATATTGTTAAAAATATTAGTGATCATCAACTTATTCATCTGTTCTTGCATTTTTAATTCAATTGTCTCGTTTTCGATGTTAACCTCACCTCTAAATAAAGTTTATAAACTGCTGGGGATTTGTTGCAAATCCGTGAGTAAATACAGTTGATTTATTAAGTGAAAGTTGACTCACTGGCTGTCAAAGATATCTTTTGTGCTGTCTAATAACGGCCGTTGTTTAAGCTGACTGTAGTTTAGTACGTTCCTCCCAAACACCTTTTCATTAAACTCTGGCTCATTCGGGTTGTAAAATGATTCCCACTTTCTAGTCGAGTTCGCGATTTGTATCCTCTGGTTCACAATTTGATTTATCGAGTTTGCAGGTTCCTGCTTCACATCAGATTCGTCAAAGTCTATAATAACTGGATTGTTGCCTTTTTCGAGGAATCGCTTTCAGTGGTGTCCAGAACTGAATTGCTGCTGAGCTCTGAATTTCTTGACCCTCTCAGCGTGGATTTTATTTGTATTTGCTTTCGCTCCGTAAATCTGCTCGCCTTTTGTGACTGCTCAAAGCCGATTTACTATTAGCGAGCTGTTTTTATTACTGAATCTACTTTTTGCTTTATGGTGGCTCTTGCTAAATCTCGTCGACGCGCTATTTGTCAGTGTAAAAGTCAGTCGAGGTTCGTGATTTTTCAAAACGAATCGTTTCGTTATTTTCAAAATTTCTGGTTGGTTGGAGAAGTCTCAAATTTCACGTTATTTAGGAAAATAAATATCCTGATTTTTAAGATTCTCTAAACTTGGAGTTCTGTTGTCTTTGTTTAATATAAATGAGGAATCTATTTGATTCAGGTGGTTTGAGTTTTCATCTTGAACAACAAGATCAGATTTCTTAGATTTCATTGCATTCTTGGTCCCAACCTTATGGATATGTTTAAGCTCTTCAAGACTTTTCTGCTGCAGGTACTCACGGACTTTTTGATACTTCATCGTTGCTGACTTTGTAAGCACCATAGATATCATATTAGAGCTTTCGATAGTTTCAGGATACACTAAATTAGGCTTTCGCTTTCCTTTAGCTATAATGGCTGATTAAAAATTGCTTACCACTCGGAATCTTTTTATACTGTGAGTACTTAGCTACTTTCTTAATGCACTTGTGCTTGTTCTCAAAATTGAATGCAAATAGCAAATCATTCGACTTGATCTTGCCGTCTTTCATAGAAGTGCTTCTCTTCGCAAGATCTGCTTTCTTTGAAGAAGGCCTCATCTTTCCTTCTTTACTCTCATTCTGCTGGAGCATTTTATAAAAAGTATCAACAAGCTTAGCTTTCTTCTGCCTTATACTTTGTTTTAAGTTTTGTTGAGATTGTTGGGGCGACTGGTTAATTTGCTTACTCCCTTTGTGAGTTGGCTTCTGCGCTGTCTGAGAACGCATATATCCGTTAATAATTATATTTTCAAGTTTCGTTGTCATCTCAGTCTTCGGGTTAAACTTTAAGCTACTATTATTAATCCGAATCGGGTTAAACTCAGCACTAGTCAGTTTATTTTTGACCTGAATATCAATATTAGAGTCGTCAATACTCGAGCTGGACTTGAAATGAAAGCAGTCTTGCTCCATATAAGGATTAGAAACCTCAGTTATCATTTTTAAATTCAAAATAATTTTAATTCAACCTACAACCTCAACCAAACCCACCCTTCCTTCCTCCCTACCACCCCTCTCTTTACCCGCATCCATCCATCCTGTCGCACCCACCATCCAACCCGCATAAAACCTCTTCCCAATCCAATTTGATCCTCTAAATCGCTTCCCAAATCATCCAAATTCCTTCCCTGTTTAAACCAATAAAAATACTGCCAATTTAAAAGTATAAAATGCCTATTGCTAAATTTATTTTATACACATAATAGATTGATTTTATTTTTATGAGCATTCCAATTATTTAGCACATTTTGACTTTGGCCAAGAAGCAAGGATATTGGCATGGGGGTTGGGCAAGCAAGAATTGCGGTTTAGGCGGAATACCGAGGTTAGGTGTATGATGTTGGTGATTGGGGATTGGATGAACAAGTGGATTGGCAGAGATATGAGGAAACAGATGCTGATGTTGGTTACCATGTAGTAGAAGAAGTGGATGTAGCTGAGGTAGACACCGTCGTTGGTTATGTTGAAGTTCATCGAAATCACTATTGGATAGATTCAGTATACTACTAGAGTTAGGGATGACAGCGGTCTCCAGATTTTTAGGCATAACAACGATTTTATACTGTCTGCTTTGTTTAAAAATACCAATGTTAGAAATCATATTATACTTGAGAGATATCCTAATCTTCCGAGAGAATAATATAAAGTGTTTTGCATCTTCGTCCAGGTGTATGCGTTTTTATTTGCTGTAAAAGGAACTCCAGTTATAAAGTTAAACATCGTAATTGCGTAGATGTACATTCAGAAAGTAATCAACTTTGAAGTTTTGATAAAGTGAATCCAAGAAAACTCAGATTTTTGTTGTGCCTCAGTTGCCTTTCTATATTTAAGTATCCTCATATAAAGCAAAGCCATAAACATTCCGAGAGCCATTGAAGTCATTTTGGTGTAGGGTTTATTAAACTCATACGAGAATAAATAGTAGTCTTCAAATGATATAATTCCGACTTTTAAATCATTGACGTAGGATACAACACCAATAACGATTCAGCCGCCGAGTCATAAGATTGAATTGATAACATAAAATACAGTTTTGTTGAATTTGTACGTAATGATCCAAAGCGGAAATAAAGTATACAATAACAGATCGTTTGAGATTACATATGGCCAGTAGTAACATCCTTCAAGAGCTCTTGTGAAGAAAGGGATGAGGCTATTCGTAAATACAAGGACTGAAAACCACTGAGCCTCTCAGTTCCAAAATAATCTTTCTGTGATGTACCAGTTGGCATTTGAGCTTATTAAAGGAACAACGAACCAACCTGAAAAGAACACAATGTAATAAATCGGAGCGATTTTCAGGTATCTATGCAAATAAATTTTTAAATACTCCTTGACGGTAAGTTTTTGCTTTTCCCCATAAAGCTGTCAGAATTTAGTAAAGCCAAGGAAATAAATAATAAACACAAATCAATCAGGCGCAAGGTTGCCAGAGGCAATAAGGGTGAATAAAAATGATGTGAAAATCTCAAGCATGACATAAAGATTCCTTCATGAAGCTATCAGTGCATACAAGCCGGTTGCGGTGAGTATTCCCCATCACATAGTCATGACTCTGATGCCTTCGAGTCATTCGAGTTCTTCATCTTCTCCTGAATATCTTTTTGAATGCATCAGTTTGAATATATTTCGTTGTATTCAGAATCAGTCAATAAACTTTCGACCCAAAGACTGGTTGCGATCATAATCAATTTGTGAGCTGTTTGCAAATAATGAGTTTTCGACTTCACTAATTTGCACTTTCCCGCTGTTAAACCTGTTGTATTCATTAGAATTAGACTGAAGAGTGATCAGTGGAGCTCTTTCAGTCGGACTAAATTTAAATGTCGAAGGCTTCGTTGAATCCCTCTGTCTCTGGACCTCTTCATTTGCAACGAGTTGATCTGCTCTCTTTCCTTCAGTATTGGATACGGCCTTATTTAAACCGCTCTTTCCTGCTTTAAAATAGTTGATAGCAGTTGAAATTATTCAAAGCGTCACAAAGATAAAGCAAAAGCAGCCGATGATTGCCGCGGCAACTGTTTTCTGGTCTTTTTGGCTTTGATACCAGGCTTGGGGTTGAGTTATCTGCACTTCAACGCCGACATTATATCGCTGAAGCAGATCGATATGCAAGAAGCTCGAAAGCGCATTTACAGCGGTTGATAAGCTTTTTGTGATCTCTGCGCTTGCCTTCGTCATGACTGCTTGAGTGCATTCTTTTGGTAAGCACAGGCCCATCCTGATGTTAAACGGAAGGTTGGTTACGTTGAGCTGCAAGATGTTGTACACGGCGTAGTCTGATAGCGCAGCTCACCTTTCGTAGTCACCCATATCTCCGATATCGGTAAATGAATACAAAAGCATTTGCTTGTAAACCCCAGCGGTAAGATTCTTTGTGAATGAGTTCATCGCAGAGACTCAGCTGGAATACTCACCGCCTTTGCTATCCCAGTTTGCATTCAGATTTTGAATGCCTAGATTGTGAACTTAGATGAAGTGCTTACCTTTGAGATTATTTGTATCGTGAATTTTTATTTTGACTGTATTTTGGAAATCTGGACTGAGAACGAAATCAATTATATTGATGTGATCATCTACTTGATATTTTAAAATAACTTTAGGAAAAGAGTTCAAAAAGAGGAGGAAAAATAGATTAAAATGTAGTTTTGTAGTCTTAGTTTATTTTTACTTTTAACAAAATATTTATTCAAATTATAATCGTACTTAATACTGGTTTTGCATAAACAGCGATTGTCAAGATAGTCGTGAATAGGATGATACTTAAGATCTTCATATTTAAGTTTTATATGGTATTTTATATTCAATGTTGCTACTATAAAAGATGACTAAATATTAATCTTTATCGATTAAAAGATAAAATTGTTTGCTCTAAAATCATATTTTACTAATTTAAAAATTAATATTTTGAAATACAAAAAATTGCAAGAAAATATATTAAAATTATTAAAAATGAATATTCTGAGCCATACATTGACAAGTTCTTTCTTAAGCAAGCTCAAGACCGTTCCTTCTCGCATGTATATTCACAAAGCAGTATGTCAAAGCCATTTAAGATTATTCTCATCAAAGAAAGAATCAGAAGCCAGTAGTACCAAAGAAGGACAAGACTACGATAGTGAAGAGGAGATCACGCTTAAAGTCAAAGACATCCGCAACTTACTTAAAGACCAAGACAATGAGATCGAGTCACTTAAAAAGAAGATCAGCGGCACCAAGGCAGAATCTATCAGTTTCAAAATAATTGAAGTCATGATTTAAATTTAAAATAACCAAGATGAATATTAGAATGCACACTATTATCGCATACGTCTGTTTTCTTATAATGTAGATCTTCTATCGCTAAATGGCTCTTTGAATGTTTAAAATATAATAAATAGGTAGCAAATTTGGCAACCGAAAAGCTCACCTTGAACGTGAACGATTTCTCTCATGTAAGAAAGTTAGCATAAAATTCAAGTTTGATCTTGAAAATTCAATTACACTATTTTAAAATTAAATAATGATTTCAATATTTTTTAAACTGACTGATTGCAAAACTTAGTCGAAGAAAATGACCGCATCTCAGTTAGATATCAAGATGAAATGGACAAAGCTAAAAATTATTACGGGTAATTACAACACTTATTATTTGTATTTTGATAACCACAGCTTTCTGTTGCTGACCTTTGCATAGAGTTGTCAAACTTGTCAAGGATCTGCTAGAATTTAGAGACAATATGCAATATGCAATTGAACATGCCGAAAAGTCTAATATAGACCAGAAAGATGATATCGAAGCTTGAAAGAAAGATCTTAATGATCTGATTGAAGGACTAAAAATGACTGACAAGACCTTTGAAAAATCACTAGAGAGATTTAAAGCCAAAAGCCATTAGCTCAATAATAATATTAATCGTTCAGCAGCACTCAGAAATACATTCCGAAATTATTATTAAAATAAAAAATTTTAAAAAATTGTTGTCTAAACAAAGTCATCAGAAGCTTAAAAACTTGACATCATTTTAATTTTTATCATTATTTTTTAATACATTTATTAAACTTTAAATCTAATTAAAAAATCTTTGCGCCAATTATACACGCAAGATTATTAAAAAATATTTTAGCTGTAAAAAAAAACTACCTAAAAAATATTACACCATTAACCAAAATTTAGTTTTGAATTAAAAAAATGAACCGCTACGTCAACAGCATCTGTTTAAAATACAATACACAATCAAGCACAAACTGCTGTTTCAATATGAGTAAATTAATATCTGCAGGTTACCTTGAGCACATCCATCCCAAATTTACTTAACCTCATCCCCATAATCAACTATTAACAAATTGCTAAAACCAGCACTATAAACTCACCCTAAAATTACTATACTAAATACAACCCACTGATATAAATCAATTACTGATCACAGCTATTTTTACTAGCCGTATTAAATCTAGATTTCAAGACAGACAGTCAGTGATAGGCATTTAAATCTGCATTCTATCGAATAATAAACTTATTATAAAAATGGCAGAAAGAAGGTATGCATAGTTAAAACATCACTTACAGCTTGATTTATTAGGCGGATTTTTAGATACCGTGTTTAACGTAAAGATTTGTATATGAAGGATTATGGGGCCATGATTAACAGCCAATATTCGAGCGAAAAGTGAGAATTACTTACCAGTTCTGGCATGTACTGGTCCTCTTAATGTGGAAAGGTGTTGATAGTTAAGGATATGGATTCTTGTGATAAAGCTAACAGCAATAAGATTAAGCAAGACTCGCAAAAGAGATGAAATGGAGATGATTTAACTTCAGAATATAGAAACTCAAGATTTGATGAAATGTTCTCAGGTCTATCTGAAAAGATTGAGGAGTCAGGACGGAGGAAAGAGTCAAGCACGATATATAAAAGCTCATCTCCGAGTAAAATAACCGATGGTAACTGCAGTTTTGATCTCTTTAGGCGCAAAAAACAGAAGAGACTATGCGAATATTTTACAGTTCAGCGATGATGAAGATGATGAAGATATCCAAGAAAATAAATAAATTTATCAAGCTGTCCACAATGCAGGTTTCTCGAGATGAGTTCGATCGAGACGTCATGGACACTATGAATCGATTACGTGATGAAAGAAACCTAAAGTTTGATTTCGACTTCAATATTCAGCGAGATTCTACATATAAAGCTGATTGAAGTAAAGAAGATGATGATCAGCTGAATCAAGTCCTGGGTGAGATCTCGATCAGGTAACTTACCTCTTATTCATATATTTTAATCAACAACCAGTGTTTAATTGTTTTCCTATTTCAGTTCTGATGATGAAGACTCTGACGACGATAACAAAATGAACAAGCTTAATACAGATATTAATTTTGGTAAGCTAAAATCGCAGCTTTCGGATAAATACGAAGGATATGAGCTGATTGATATCGTTGAAAATAACGAAATCAAAGAGATCACGTCCTTAACAGCAGATAAAAGCTCTTGCGTGACATTCAGTACAAGTAGCAAGTTCGATATTCCAAATGAAGAAAAGAAGCTGCTTGAGTACATCCCGCTTGACAAGATCTCTCAAAGGATCTACAGTTCGCTAAGAGAAGACAGTGACGGAATTCCGACATGAGTTCAGCAGTTCTCCAACTTCTTATGAATAGGATTTGCTCTTGGTGCAATAAAAATGTACGACCTCTCCACAATGGAAGAATGAAAAGTGTTTATCCCAAAGAAACGTAAGACTTCTGGGTACAGAGTAACCTGTCTTGACATTTCGCTTTCAGGCAATAAAATAGCCGCAGGGTATGCAAGCGGTAAATTTTGAATATTCGATATTATCAAGCAAAAAATCGTAATTGAAAAAGATGAAGAGTATACCTCTGAAATCATGTCAATTAAGTTCTCGTCAAAGCTGTCGTCGAACCACTTGATTGTATCAGACCGCTACGGTAACGTAAAGAAACTTGTATTGACGAAAGGACTGCTGAAGCATTCATGAACTGCGGAAAAGATATTAGAAAAACCAATATCTGAAATCTGCGCTATCTCTGCATTGCTTCCAAAAGTTGGCATGCCTTATGAAGTCGTCGAGTGGGAGGCGCTGAACTGAGTTGCCATCTCCAGCACTGAGCAGTTTGGAATATACGTGCTAGGTGAAACATTTAATCAGATCTTAAGAATTAATAGACTTGCATTTGCAAAGGAATTGATTAAGCCTGGCTCGAACTGCTATCTTGACTGGGGATTTGGAGTTACTCCAAATTCTTGTAAAGATAAGCCCAAGTGCCTACTTGCAATTGCGTGGGATAAGCTACTGCAAGTTTGCGTTGTCGAAGATCCAAATAAAGGAATGGCAGGCATTAAGATGGACGGGTATTATCTTTCTGATTATTCTATTGATAAAGTACTATTTCTCTCTGAAAGCGTTATTATGATACTGGTTAATAAATAAAGAACTCAGAATACTATTTACTCAAGACTTACTCTCAGGGTCATTTAGCTTTGAAGGAATCAATATTAAGGAAAATGAAGATAAAAAGACAATCAAAATAGATATGGTTGTTAAAAGCTCATATCAAATTTCTCTTGGTGAAAATATGATTCGTGATATGTCATCAAAAGCAGTAATTGATAAAGATAATGTCGTGCTGAATGGAAATATAATGTTCCAAGTTGAATCTGATAGAATCAATTTTAATCACACAATTACAACATTAGATAATACACTGATATTTTTAGGCCAAGAAGAGCTTCTCCAACAAAGACTTTATCATTGGGAGGACTATCTCGAGCATATTAAGTCTGAATGCGGATGGCTAGTTTGACTCAAAGCTGCTTTGGACATTTATACAGGATCAATAAAAGGACTGCATGGTGTTCCTTCAATATTATCAATACGAAAGCAAGAGTTGATAATGAAGCTTAAAGAACTTGTGGCAAGCGCGACTTCTGAACTAATCAAGTCTTTCTACGGAAACAGTTACAATTTTGCTCAACAAACAAAGGATAATGACAACAGCGCAATAAAATAACATCATTGAGTTTTGATATATGATCAACTCTTCCGATTTTTTATTTACTAAAATCTTCAATGTATTTTTAAAAGAAGGCTATGAAGGTAATTTCGTTGAGAATCTCGAGCAATTCATTCTTTGAGGATATTTAAAAGACGAAATACTGCCTAATAATGTTCTGAAATAGCATATGCGATTATTACTTTGAGCACCGCAAGTACCAGACTCTTGCCAGAATTGTATCAAGCTTAAACTTCTCAAAATACATCCACCTCGAAGAGCTGGAGGCTGTATGAAAAATGAAATAACTTAACGACAACCTTGATCCACTTGATAATTACTTCGAACCAGACTGGCTATGACTCATGCACTAAAATACTGAATGGAGTTTTCAAGTGATTTCAGTCCATTACCAATCATGCAGATTTAGATGAAGTAAAGTGCATCTACAGCAAATCAAGCGACGATAAAAGCAAAATCGAGTCCTCATATGAATACGTCGGCCTAAAGCTGATGAACATAGTCAGGCTCTTCATCAGAGGAGAGAAGTTCCCTGAAGGAAAGCTGCCGAAAGAAGATCATCTAGCTTACCTGTTACAAAGCATCAACTTTATTACTGACAATAAGATCAGCAACGAGTTCTTCCAAGTGAATGCAAAATCTTTCTTTACTGTTGTCTCTGAGATATTTGTAAACCCAGAGTTGTCTGTTACACTTGCAGAAATGAACGAGACTCATACTGAAGGAGAGAAATCGAGTTTATTAGTGCTGCTTGAGTCTATAATCGACAAACTCAACAGCACAGTTACAGCACTTTTGGACATGGACCACCTACGGTTTGAGTATTGCTTATTTATCCTCAAAATCTCAGTGTCGAAGTGGATCCAGAATAACGCGAAGCAATTTTGTGTGAAGGTGACTGATAGCATTCTGTTCATCCTCACTGAACTAAGCAACTACACGACACTAAAAAGAATTAAATCACATGACAACTTAAAATAAAGAACTTAAGTACATCGGGCCTGGAGATGTAGACTTAGACAATATCGAAGCTGATATCGTCAAGATCATCCCGCACTACTTATCGGCCAGTGACTACGAGATTGCAGATCAGATCACAGAGAAATCATCTAAACTAGGACTGCAGCTCGTGATAATTAGTATCTATGAGATCCAGTCACGGTTTGAAGAATGCATTGATATTTACCTCCACTCGATTGGCTGTGATGCTAAAAATATCTTTGAATGGTTCAAAAATCTTTATTCAAAGTCCGATCACCTAGGAGAGGACAATATCAAAAATATCAGAATGTACATTCTCGATTCAATCGAAGATCTCGTGAAGGTCGATTCTGTAAAGACCGGAGAAGTTATTGATACTTGGCTGCCGAATAGCCATCAGGAGGTTATTGAAAAGCTGACTCCAAATCCAAAACTGCAGCTGAAGTATCTTCAAGACTTCTTGAAAGAGCGAGAGAACGATATCAAGCAATGAATTCTTTCGCTTAATAAAGACAACAGAAAAGACGATGTGAGCCAGTATAAATAAATACCTGCTGCTACATGTGCAACTGCTCGTAAGCGAAGAGTCTCCGTGCTTAAAGGAAGTCGTGATGAAGGAGTATTACCCGATCAAGTGCCTTGACAAAATTGATACCGACTCCCTTGTAGTTAAAGAAGCTCAAGCTTACATTAAGAAAAGAGCGGAAATGTACGATCAAAGCATCGACATATTCCTGTCTCTTATCGACGAAGTCACCAGAGAAAGCATTGAAAATGAAATTTACTCAATTAAATCTGTAAGTGCTTGGTATTCACAACAGTTGTAGAAATCACAGAACAGTCTGAGCTTCAGTAAGATTTTTCAAGAGATCATCGAGATTTTAAATAAGTCGATTGAACGGCCTGATTTTTCAAACGGATCGTGGATTAACTGCATTCGCAAGCTTTTCAAAATAAAGAATAAATTTTGCAATCAAAAAGATGAACAAAAGCAAAGGCTACTCAAGAAGTATATCTTTTCAAAGATCTCAGAATTGCTTTATCTCGTATCTAAATCTGTTGAATTTGAAAAAGTAGTTAAGGAGTTAATAAATATTGAAAAAGATGCAGATTTTAGCTATACAAGCGAATGGCTTAAAAATACTTTTTATTCAAAGAACGACCAAGAATTCCTTTACCGATCTGCAACTGTTCTGCTTAGCAATGAAAACAGCCAGATGATCGAGACCATTCTTCACCAATCTGAAAGCGGATTTAAAGGAGATGTCTATGCTGGATGAGCAATCTGCCACGAAAGGCTTGGAGCTAAGTATTGCCAATCTTCCTGCATATTCTGTATGTGCGGCCATGATTTCCATAATAAATGATATAACGAGGAAGTCAAGCACTCACTTATATCTGAGGATAAAAGCAACAGCGGGCTAATAACAGAGTGACCGCTGTGACTCAAGACTAAAATTAACCTAGAAAGCAAGAAAAGAAGGAAGCTCAACGAAAGAAGACATTACATCAAAAATAGTGAAAAGAGAAGAAACAACAATGAAGCAGTCGATTACTTTTCTCTTGCTGATGACCTCCCAAAAACCGGTAAAGCAATAGCTTTAGCTTTTATCTAACCTGATATATTATATAGAAGAGCCTCCTGCTGGATCTTTCGAAGCCATGGATAAAGGCGATATGAAAGCTCAAATAAAAATGATATACTTACACAAGTTATCAGCATTCGATGACGACTATGCAGCAGTTGAGCCAATCATCGTATTTAAATAATGTCTGTATAAATACCAATCTAGTTTATTTCAATTATTTTTAGTTGTTTACACTTTCCAGTAAATATTTGTTATAAATACTAATTTTTTGGTTAAACTCATTACACCAGTTATTAATTTCAATCTTTCTGAATTGATGAAATTCCACAAGCAATCCAGCACTGCAAAATAATACTGTCAGTGAGAGTACATCAAAGTTTTAATGAAAGCAGTAAACTTAATCTCTGCTGCGACTGCTGCCTATCAAATGCTTTTATACGACCCTCGATGCTTAAAACTGCTTTTTGACTGAAATACCCTCTCTTTATGAAACTTCAACACTGGCAGTGTGCTGTTTCTAAATACAATCCAACATTAATAAATTTGATAGCCAACATTGGTTTGTTTTTAATATTTGTAGATTTACTCAGAATTCATCGATTGAAAATAAAAATACTTATTAACAAATATTTTAGAATCTCATTTTATATAAATAATGTTTAGCAGTACAATCCATTTTCTTAAATAAAAGTAACTGTGATGAATTTAAATGCTAAAAATAAGGACAAAATTTATATAATCAAAAGTAATTGGCAGTCACTAATTTTAGATACCTTTGGTGGAGATTAAGATTTACACTTCTTTTTGACTGAAACTGTTTCCAATTCTCTAGCTTACTACACCGGTTGTATACGAGATTAGTGTTTTTAAATCAGTAAATCAACAGCACTGGTCTTGTTATTAGACTTGGGGAGATCAACGGAGTTGTTTAAGTTGCTGAGCAGTGCAAACCTATCCACATTACTAGAATCCTCCTTCGATTTATTCTGTTTTGAATATCCGGCAAGCGTGGATTTAAGTCGGTTTAAAATGGCTCTATTTTTGGCCCATCATATTCATCGAGTGGTAAAAGTCAGAGTCGAGATTTAGCTTCTTATCAACATGAGTTGAAAATAGTCCGTTTAATCTAAGAAATCCACTCTTTCCCGTGCTTTTGTATTCTGTATCGATCGTGCTGATGAATGATTTCTTTGGGATTGATTTTATTTCAGGCTTTGACAGCTAAATAATCGGTGAAGGAAGGTATTGCCAAAATTAGGTTATAATGCAACCATTAAATCACTAGTATTCTTTTGTCACAATTGCTTTAATAAATGTATTTAATATATCTTGTTGGAACGGAAAGTTTTACTATTGAATTTTACTACAAGTGGATAGGTA
>JAGYYN010004086.1:0-11347 GCA_021441665.1 Euplotes cf. woodruffi 2 WChen-2021 | reverse complement strand
TATTATGTTCTATATTTGAATGTATTTCTTAGTCAAGTTTGCTGGAGAACCTTGTGCATATATTGCTGCTGATGGTATTTATCAAAAAGGATATGGTATGTATTTAAAACTAAAATATTCAATTTTATCGAATGATAAAATAGTTATGAAGAGTTTATATATAACTTTTAAACTAAAATGATGTTTTGATCATATAGAACTTTACGATTTATATTTGATCTATCAACAAAATAAAGTAAAAGAGACAATAGATAGTTTAAGCAATTCAGGAATTTTAAAAATTGAAGACAACTCGATCACAATAAATCTTAATCATCATTCAAATATAACTGCTGTAAAATTGCTATCATCTATAGCAATTCCTGAAGTCAAATCACTTGAAATTTCAGATAACAATTGTAATCCAGTTATCATAGATTTTCTTGAAACGAACAAGATCCAAAGTATCCAAAAGCTCTCACTAAAGAGTGCAAAAACTACAACGGTGGATATCGCCTGTTACACTAATGGATTTTCGCACACTGTTGCTCGCGTGAATGATATAATTACTATTTTAGGCTTCACTATTGATTTAGACTTTTATGAACAGATGATTTTAGCTATCAGTCCTTCAAAATCACCAGTCTTAATTTTAAGTATGCTTTATAGACTAAATAAAAAATAATTATTGTACATTAATTATGATCTGAACCTAAAAAAGTAACTTTTCAATAAATAGATAATGTCAAAGTGAACATGAACCGAGAACTTAGCAAACCCACCTTAAAAATACCTACACTGCGGGCAGTTGTAATTGATAACTGACTGATGACAAACAAATGGGACCAAGATCAATCAAAATTACTAATACTTTTAAAATCAATCTGAAACTCAGTAAATGTAGAACTACTAAAAAGCATAACATTCAAAGACAACTACACTGAGTCCCAAAAACATAAAATAAAAACGGTGATTTACGCAATGACCAAAAAAGTATTAATAAATTTCGAATAAATAGCGACCTGCAATAACCCTGTTCTTCCTAATCCTCATACCAACCCGTCCTTTCCCTGCCAATTTTCAATATTAAATATATAATTCGAAATGACGGTGTAAATAGTAAAATATAAAATGGGTATGGATATGGGCCTGGTGGTTGTTATAGGGATTCGGATTTATAGCGGATGGACTGGTTTTGATTACTATTTAATTATCGGTTGAAGGCATTTAAGGGTGATACTCATATTGAAGAGACTGTGTTGATGCAAGGAGATGCAGGTTAGATTTAGATGGTGATTTAGATCGGATTTTACGGTTTTATGATGATTCAAGGTCAAGTTTTAGATTAATAGATTAAGTTTTGATAAGGATTAGTGATATGGATTTTTAGGAGGGTGATTTAGTTATTGTATGGTTGAAATTAAACAAGAGCAATTGATATTAAGATTTTTGATTATTTAGTAGTTTGGGATAGTTTTGAATTTTTGATTTGAATTGCTTTTTGGTCTTTTTATGCGTTTTTATATTAACTATTATTCAAATAATTTATATTTATAATTATTTTAGGTAATTAATAAACTAAGCATTGTAACAGGTTAAATTTTATTGGTTGATTAGTAAAACCAATATTTTGAGCAATTGATTATTAGCTTAAAACTTGTTTAAACTTATCCTTTGCAATGTATCTACTTTTTCCTGATTTAATTATCCGAGATAAATTAAATACTCGTTGAAGATAAATTTTTACGATTTTCTTAATATTTTTTTATCAACAAGATAAAGTTTTAGCAGCAATTCTGTGTATTGATAAAAAATATGAAATCAAAATGTAAGAATAAAATAAATAAAAATTATAAATTATTTAATAAAAAAAAGATTACCTTATTAAAAAAATGCTTTTAAAATCAATAAAATATTAATTATAAATAGCTACAACTAAGTTGCTATTTATCAGCTAAAGTTGATTTAATATTAAAGATTAGTATTGAAGGTCATGATTTAAATTATCATCTTCCTCCAGCTGCAATCGCTATGGAGTTTAGACTTGAGAAGCAAATAATGATGCATCAAAATGCTTGTTGTTTGCGTAGTAGCTATTTATCATGCTCGCAATAAGCTCAGTGTCGTATGAAAAGTTGGTCTTGCTCTTCTTTCCATTGATTCCAATCGAGTAAAAGTCATGAACAATGGCGGCTTCCTTTTCGCTGACAAATGTTCCAATGTACTTCTTGGTCTTTGCATAGTTGATCAGCACCTGCCATCTGTGTCCGTTCTTCAAGACTCCAATGAACCGAGATCTTCTGTTTGAAACCCCATTGTGCAGGCCTTTGGAGCTCTTTTCGTTAGAAGCGAACAGCACGCTCTTATTTGAGGATATCAGCTTCATAATCTTCAAAAGATTTTTATCAATGTTCGGAAGACTGCTTCTCCTGCAATTCTGAACGATGTCTATACTATCGAGTTCTTCGATAGCGGTTGTCTGCTTGATTTGCTCTTGATCGTCAGATGCTGTTGCTCTGTTTCTTGATTCATCGAGTTCGAACATGCAGGATTCTCATAAGCAGTACTTGGCTGTAAGTTCGTCAAGACTTATGAAGCAAACGCAGCAGTCAGCCTAAGATGTCGTTAAGGTCATGAAGTAAAGAGTACTTACAAGTGCTGTTTGATACGAGACCGTTTGCGGAATTTGGCTCATAAAAATGGCTGAGGCTTGGTTTGAGTAACTAATCATAATAAATATTATAAGTTAAGAAAATAAAGTTTTTTATAATCGCGACGCAAAGTCTTATATCCGATTACTTTCTGTGATAGAGTAATCATCGAGCAACCTTATCTGCCTTAAAGCAGTCATTAATTTTAGGCATAAATGAAGTACGGCCTGTATACTTAAGATTACTTATTTTTTTACTCAAATAATTGTTGAAAGTAAGCATACTCTTGGAATATTTCAGATGGACCCGCAAAGCCATCAATGAATTTATTCTTCTTCTGCATAAAACCTCACTAAAGCAAAGAGATGATTATTAATTGCAATGATAAAAAATCGAATGATTAAGATGATATTTGATTAAAAATAAACTGAAATTAAAGATGGTATTTTCAGACTTCAAAATAAATCGTTTGTTGTTGAATTTTATCTAAATTTGAAATAAATATTGACTATCTCTGAATCCTAAATTAAATTTACATAACGAGACCTCTATATCGGCCTCCTTTAGAACGAAACAGTTATTAAATCGTCCATAATGTTCATCATGTTGATGCTTCGAGGGATCTGCATATTTTGATGAATTCAGAATATTTCATTTTACTCACTTATTGCCATGATTTCCGGATCTTACCGACACAGTTTATAACTGTTGAACTCTGCAAACACGGAAAGAGCGAAACAGAAGAATAGTGAAGGATTTATTATAATAATCTGGCAGCTGAAATAATAAACTTCAACAACTTTTAGAGGAAGTGATTTACTTCTATATATCTGCAGTCTTATTATTTTATCTATCAGCAGTAAATCTTGACTTAAATGCTTTTTTTCGCAAGGCTAGCTTCGTTAGATATTAAAGCTGCGATGCTTTAATAATATCTTCAAGTACTCGCATTTTAAATTTCAAATTGTAATATTTTTGAATTCACTAAATTTAGATAAAAATTTTACCATATTTCTTTGTCAGCTATAATCAAAGTTCCAAAAGCAAGGCAGGAAAGGGTAAACATATTCTTTTTATAAATTAAAGCTACATATCAAGAATTTGCACTTAAAGCGTTCGATACGTGGTAAGTGAATTTCAGTTGCAGTCTTAATTTTTATTTCTAACTTACAATTCTTAATAAAGCTGATGCTTGGGTCACGACTTACAACTTTATTGTTTCATAGCTTCACCTCTGAAAAGCAGCACGTATCTATGTAAGTTCTCTTTGCCTATAACCAACGATTAATTTTAGTTCGCTAAGCCTACCACTTGTTCCTGAACGGTAGGTAATAAATTTATGGACAATGAATCTCAAAAATATTTCAGTTGCTAATAAAAATTACGGAAGCTCAGCTTTTTTTCGTCTATGATAAAATCAAAAAATTATAGGGAAAAAGGCATCATAAGAATGAAGAAAGCACGGCGTTTGTTGACAATAAATCTTGGAAGCATTATATTACTAAATACTCAGCAATCGTTGTCTCCAGTTTCAAGAACTTCAAAGTCAAGAATCCTTTTAAAAAAACTATTGACAGAGAAAATTAACATTGGTGAAATTTTGAGTGCAACAAATCGATCCGTGAATATTTAGTGACCACAGGTAGGCAAGACGGTAATGATTCAGAGATATAATCGGAGACAAATGTTTAAGCCCAGAATTTCTTGCTGACTTTTAGACCAGAATTACGCTACCGTGCGTCCTTTAATCGTTCGAATCCAAATTATTGCATTTGTGATTCTTGGATCTTTAAACTAGTGATTTTAGCTGATTTTTAAGGCTTCTCATCATATTTACATCGGAAAGCGAGGCTGGCAGAACTCGATCATAAATAAAGAACGTGAATAATGGTGTTAGCCATAGCTTGACTGTACACAATTTACAAATAAATTACTTCGGTGATGATTTAAAAGAAAGTAGTCTTTAGCATCAGAATGAGTTGAATAAGGGTTTACAAATGTCGATCAATAATCACAATATTTTCAGATTAAAGCCAAAGATGCAATCATCTATTGCTTCATGATAGGCTTAAGAACCTTCGTATTGATTTTTCCTTATCCAGTTCTCAAGGTGAGGCTGACATAAAAAATAAGTATTACTATTAAAATATTCTTGATATGAAGTCACAATTTTTAGGTGATTTCCATGAATCTTAAAATTTATTATAATTGTAGTCATATTTCAAGCTAAAAATAAAAACAAAATAAGACTGAGGTCTCTATTTAAAATCACCTCTGCTTTGAATTCTAATTAGTTTTAATAGTGAAGATGTATCAATTTATCAGGCTTTTCGGAAGAATTGGAAAACAAAAAATTTAAACTGTGGAGATTTTTAGTTTCTTTTAGCAATTTTCTATTTCTTTAGCAAACTAAATACGGAAAAAATTAAACTTTATAGTCTTATAATGTAATTTGCAAAAATTAGAGAGCAAGTCCATCAGGAAGGTAAATGAAAATTTAAATTATTATTTTGATTCATGGAAATTTTATTTCAAAAATACTGACGCAAATATGACAGTTTGATTCATTAATATAACTCTAGCTTCCTTATAAATTTCGTTGTTTTCGACGACTTTCCGGCTCTTTTTCTTAAAAACAGCAAATGAAAAGTAGTAGTCACTCATTTTTATTGCATTAAACTATACAAAGTTTCTTAGCATATCACTAGTCTTAACTTCTGAGTAATTTAAAAGAGTGGAGTCTGAATAGAGTAATTTCAAATTTAGAGAGACTTATGAGTATAACTCGTTAAAAGCAGTAAAGACACCACCCCGCACTAAATCTCGATTTAAAACTTACCAATAAAGTTTTATTAAATCCACAGCGAACATAAGAAGTATTCATAGCTGTGATTATTTACATAATCATATACTTCGCTTAACACTCTTCCATTATCAGTTATGAAACTGATGACTGACAGATATAGTATTTTAAGCCGCTGCGGCCATCTATGTCCATTTCAAACTCATAAATTCCCCTAAGCTAATAAAATCTCCGGCTAAAAGACTCCTAAACAGTCGTTTTCCCAATAGCTCCTAAACCTCCTCGTCCTTCGTTGACCCCTAATTTGTGAGTTTGTTTCAGATAAATAAAAATTGTGGTTCTCATAAAGACTATGAAGGAAATAGAGTCTATAAGAAATAAGGGTGAAGGAAGCTTACTAATAACTAATAAGCCTGCGAATGTAAACTGCATGATGTCTCACTTACATTATCAACTTATTCTATTTAATTTCAATACTAATTAA
Organism: Euplotes cf. woodruffi 2 WChen-2021; assembly: GCA_021441665.1. Lineage (NCBI taxonomy): Eukaryota > Ciliophora > Spirotrichea > Euplotida > Euplotidae > Euplotes > Euplotes cf. woodruffi 2 WChen-2021. The sequence goes on along the minus strand of JAGYYN010004086.1, from coordinate 5,430 downwards.
GCAGTATATTTCTAGCTAATTTGCATTTGTTGCTTTTTTTTACATAATACCGTATTTTATTACACAATTTACAAACAAAAATTAACCGAGAGTTTTATTTGACAGATAGTTCATATGGTTTTTCTGCTATTTAAAAATAGGGTTTCGGTGGTTCATAGATATTAGTATTTTTTATACTTTATGATTAAATTGGTGGATTTGGGTGAAGTTAGGTTGAAAAGATTTATTTTTAGATATTTTTTTTATTATTGCAGGAGATTTTTGATGATAATAATTGGAAAGCAGATGATGAGATGTGATTTTAATGAAGGTGTCAAGTTGATTCTAGGTAGATTTTTATAATTTACTTTAAACAGCTTTAATATAGATGTTTTTAACTATGGGTAAAAGTCAAGCAAGATTATTTCTTGTGATATGTTATATAAATATTCAATATTTTTAGATTGAATTGATTAAAATTTATGAATGCTACATCTTTTCTCATAAATCATTGATATTGTCCTTATCATCCGTCGAAAGCTCATTGAATGTCTTTAGATTCATATAAGATACTCTTTTCTTTGATCCAATATTAGTTACAACTAATTCATTCATAAATTCAAGGATTCTATCAATATCTTCTCACAAATTAGCCATTTTTACAGTTTCTTTATAAAACATCTGTTGTAAGCTCTCCAAGTTCTTGAGTTTATTAGTATCGCAGTCCTTAAGAATCATTAAAAATTCTTCTTGTTTGTCGATCAAAGATCTGTCCATTTCAACTAAATGAGTCGTCATAAACCGATGGTCCTTCATAAGTATCTTCTTCCTGGCCTTAAGTAGTTTCTCCTGGTTGTCCAGTTCGTCCATTTCATTAATTATAGATTTATCTTCGAGTTCAGCAGAGAGGGACTTCTCGACTTCCGCGTACTTCTGCGACTCCTCAATTATTTGCTTTTGAAACTTGCTTCTGTTATACAGCTCAATCGCATCCCCGTATTCTTCCTTCTCGATGAGTGACTTGCGATATTCGTGCATTTTGGCAGCGATGGCCTTAGTTTCGTTTAAATCCCCAATCATGCTTTTGACTTCATCAAGACTATTTCTGATGACTTTGAAGCTCGAATTCAGAGCCATGATGTCAGAGTTATCTTTGAACTTCTGCTTCCTTTGGTTGTAGTCATCTTTGAGCATTTGCAGCTTGTTCTTCCGAGTGGTGATCTCTTTAATCTTTTCCCTTTGCAAAGCTAAACTCTGCTCTTTGTTGTTCTGCAATGCTGACTCGTATTCCTCAATTTCCTTTTTGATGTCATTGATTACTGTGTGCTTCTCGTTAATTTTTGTCTCGATCAACTGCTGGGCGCTTCTGAGTTCGATGACTCGCAACTCGATCTTTTTAGTTTGGTCTGAAGACGAATCGTTGATCTTACGCTGCAGCACATCAATTTCGTATTCGAGTTTGTTCTTTTCTTCGTTTAGTTTTTCTCTCTGCTTTTCGTTAGAATCGATCTGGGACTTTAAGTTCGACAGGATTAGCAGCCACTTTTGCTCGGACGCACTCATCTCTGCAATCTGGATTTGGATGCTGTTTAAGTGCTCTTTATAAGCAAGATCGATGTCTTGCAAAAGAGACTGGTAAGTGTTGCTAAAGTCCATCTCTATAAATTTACAGAATGCTTCAGTCTTCGCAGGACCAACAGCAGTCTTATCAAAATCCATTCACAGCTTGCTGTATTCGTCATAGTAACAACCGATGAATGAAGGCTGTATATCTGAGACGGCTTGGATTTTCGGGATATTTAAGCCTTTGTGCAGTTTTACTAATAGATCATAGTTGTTTTTCATTGAAGCGTTGTAATTCCTTTTCTTGACTTCCTTGAATTCCTCCTTCATGCTCCTGACAAATATCTTTTCGACTTCGATAATCGCAGACACAATAGAAGTCTGGTTGAGCTTTAATGAAATATTTTTGATTCCCTTTTTGATGAACTCTTCAAAGATCTCATCAAGTTCTTCTTCGTTCATCGGCATTCATGAATCGTTTATAGTGTACTTAAGATTAGTTTTATTTGTCTCGATTAGATCGTCGATGAATCTCTGCGCTTCTGCATGAGATACCCGTTCAAATGAATCCATGACAGTTGGGATCTCCCCGCTGTTGATTGCTTCGACGTATTCAATAGCGAGTCCAAGCAGCATAGATCCAGTCATCTGCTTGCCTTCGATCATCTTTAGCTTCGGTCTTGTCAAAATCCTGCTAATGAGGCTTTCAACTCCATCTCTGAATTCAGGTCTGAGGCTGCTGTACTCTAATTTTTGAATGCGTGCACAGTCGGATTCCTTAAAAACAGGCCTGACTAATGGATGGCACTCTCTTCTTGGGAAGTAGGACTTAATCGATTCTCTGATTTCGTTTTTACGATGGGACTCTGGTCCTCCGTCAATCTTCTTTAAGCATTTGTCTAAATACTCGGTTGAAGTGAGTGCACCGAGATCGAGTGAGAAATCTCTGAGAACCCAGTACAGAGTTGGAAGGACTTCGTTATACTGGTCGCGCTCGTCATCGTCTTGTAGAGCAGATTCAGTATTTTCGTGCTCATCGACGTCATTTTCTTTCTCTTCTTCATGGGGTTCTCTCAGTCGAATTAGCTTTGCTAAATTTGCAACCAGAGCCAGTTCCTCAATCGTGTTCTCTGTAATATGCCCGATTGTATTAAATATAAACACTGAGGAAAGTAAAATTGAAAGCGTGAATATTTTCGCGTCTAAGTCTGTGTGTCTATCTACTGAGTGGAGTCCTTCCGTGTCGATGAGAAAGGCATCAACTTCTGAATTGATACTAATCGGTTCACTCCACATCCATATTCCTCGAGTGCATGATTTTTGAGTCGAGCCAATATCGAATCCTTCCATCTGCCCCAGAAATCTGTTCGCAAGGAATGACTTGCCAGTTCTATACGGTCCTGCAATAGTAATACAGGCGACCTTTTTATCTTCATGGTTCTGGAGTAGGCTCATCGCTCTGGAATCAATTTCAAAACTGCCGTCATCTGAAATATGAATGAAAGGTATCGCTTGTGCCATATTGTTGTTAATTATATTATTTCTAGATTTAGCTCAATACCAAATCCTCTAAATATCCATTTCCTCAGAACAATATCTCCCTGAACTTCATATTTTGGTAATTAATAAAAAGATTTATAAATGGCTGTAAATCGCTAAAACATAGGAAAATAATATTAAACTGAATCAGGATCTAGGCGAGGTTATGGAAGGGATTTTAGAAGTCTAAAAGATTGTGGAGTAATTTTAGGATAGACTCGAGATTATGGATAAGTAAGTTTGTATTGAGCCTTGAATATTGAGATATTTGGTGAGTGGTTTAGTATTTAAATTTAGTATTCTTATGTTTGAATTCTTGTAGTAACAAAATTCAAGGATTCACTTTTTATTTAATCAGTAGCTTTTACATGGATTTTTTAGGCTAAAATAGGTTTAATTATTATTGGTTTGTATTTTATATTGCTTAGTTTTTAAATTGTTTTACTTTTATAACTCGCAATAGTAAAAAAATGTACTCTAGAAAGTATTTTCAAGATATAATTTTGTAGTAGTATTTTATAGTTTCAACATATAGCAGAAAATAACTTTTTGCTTAATGAAGTATTTGATCGAGAAGAATATGATATTTATTATGAAATACTAGTATAATATTTAAAAATTATTTTCTTAAATTTTGAATGACTGTTATTAAATTTATTCAAGTAACTTGATTTTATAAAATAAATTTACTTCTTTTTCTAAAATATTTTAATATTTTTAAATATTCTTGAAAAATAGAGATTATTATGATTTAATTGTAAATTAATATTTTAAAGTCTTAAAGTAAGATTTCCTTCTCTACGTTAAGTTTCTAAAAGTTAATACTTTAATCAATAAGCACAAAACGACAATAAAAGTCTATATTTTAACTAAGCATTAGCGATTTTTTAATTTTTAATAAATTATAATTTCAATCTCATATAGCCTTTAGAAATAGCTTATTAAGTAATAAAAAATGCTTACTTTCTCCCATCTTAACACCACACTAATTAACAAATCAATTTTTAAATAAATAATTGGCTCTAAATAATGAAAAAATCAAGGGTAGCAATTTTTGAGAGGTTCAGTTTGATTTCCACAGTCATGCCGTATTACAGCAAGACACACATATGATTTCTATTGCTGTCGGCTTTGTGATCGAGTTCCCGCAATAAACTTAGTGAGTTCTACACTGAATTCATTAAGCACATGCAGCCATATAAAATGAATTTAGATCTACAGGGATATGTAAGGAGATCAAATGTGATATTTAGTTGCAGTACTCGTTTTAAACTGACTGTAAATTAGTGCTTGTGTTTAATAAATCAACCCATGCTTCACAGTTTATTATGTTTATATACTACAAACCATTCTTTAGTATCAACAATTACTAAATGAATGAAGAAGAAAGAATCAAATAAAATTATAATATAGTTCCACCTTTCATATTATATTCACTAAAAATGATAGCTAGAGACAGAGAGATGATTTTTAAGTTTCCAATTTTGAAGATCATTTATTCAATTTTACAAATTTTTTTCAGCTTGTTCTATTTCTTTTAGTTAAGAATATCGAATTCTATTTTACTTTTAAAAAATATCCGAGGTTGAATTATTCTTTTTACAACCCAGCAAAATCAATAGTAAATTATATTAATAATCCAAAATATTAATCTATATCTTCTAAAAAGATGAATAAATTCAAGTTATTTCCACTCGATCTGTTCAAAATCGACTTCGGTAAGATCGAAGACTCCACAGTAGATATATTTATCGAGTTTATTGACGACATGATCAATAAAAAAGGCAGTTATTTCTGAGGAAATTATATGCAGTCGAATATAGTATTTAATCAGACAATCAAGATCACAACTGCTTGTGTTATCCAGTTATTGCCTTATGTAGACGCACTGAATTCAATTCAAGTGCATTGAGAATCTAAAACTGCCGAGGGTATTGATCCAGCTCTCCAAACGATTGCTCTTATGAAGGTAATTAGTTATTACTAGATATGCATGCTTCATTTGATTATATAGATAATCATGATTGATAAAATTGTACTTAAATACGATCAAATTCCACACTTCGACAATGAAGATATACACAAGCCAAATTCCTTATATGATGAGTTTATCAGAATGCATGAAATCGATATGGAAAACTGCAGCATTCAAAAATGATATACAAATTTGGATCTTTTTATTCAGGCTTCTCTCCGCATTCATACACTTTCAATATCTGAAAGCAATTTGAGCCAATTATCTGTTGACTATCGTGAGAATTTCACTAAAATCAAAGTGCAGAATTTGAATATCAACTAACAGTGGATTAATTATAAACTATATCTTAAGAATGACCAAATAATTATTTA
>JAGYYN010004001.1:0-10928 GCA_021441665.1 Euplotes cf. woodruffi 2 WChen-2021 | reverse complement strand
AAAGGCATTAATGCTCATCAGCAAGGACAAAAAATGGTATATGAACTATGCTAGCATAATTTAATTTGAATGACATCTGAGAGTTTAATTGAAGAACTGAGTGAACTCAACTTATATAATACCCTTCAAAGTCCAGTGAATTCATCTGCAAAGCATCAGAACCAATTCATCAAATATTCGAAACCCAGTCGGTCTAAAGGACAAAAAGAAGTGTTGAAGACTATTATACCAAGCGAGGCTAAACATCGATAACTATATTCAAGACTAAATAATGGCTGGAAACGAGTTTTAGCAAGTCAAACATGCAAGAATCAGAAAGGCATAAGAAGTGGATGAAGAAAAGCAAATATTTTCAAAGACAGCACTTTATAAAAGGAGTTCGAAAGGCATTTACCTGATAGTAAATAAGTAAACGGAAGAAGCAAACCAACTATTTAGGGCTTAATATATTCCAAGTTATTTGAATGACTGATGGTCGACATGCAACTCCATTTTATTTCACGACAACCCAGAGAACACCGAAAACTATCTTTTAGCGAAGCTCCAACAGACCAGAGATATTTACGAAAAGATGCATGAATGAAGGCAATTTTTGTACTGACTTTATTTTGCAGAGTGGGTTGGCAGAGCTGAACTAGTAATAAATATTAGTCAGTGAAGAATCTCAAGATTCATGAAAGGTCGTTTTTAGTGTTTGTGAGAAGAGAACAGGTCAAAATTTTAAAAGTTGTAATCAAAAATTCGGTTAATATGACCAGCTGCGTTATTTCAACCGGTAAGATACTTACAAGATGAGATTTTAGAACCATAAACTGACAGTTTTTAGAAGAATATTTTTGTTATTTTAATATGAGGAGAAAAGGATCAAGATTGATTTATACAAAGTTTTTATCATTCTGGGAAATTCTACTGGATATTATGCCTCACAATTCAAAGAAACACTGAAGCGCTATCAAGTTTAGATGCCAAATATAAGTCAATATAACCCATAATCTACTTCGATCTAATTGGTGTCCTAAGTTAGAAGAGGCTGATATATTATAGACAGCTCTATTCAGTAAGCTTAAAGTTTAAATAGACCAAATAGAGAGTGTCTAAATAACGAATAACTTATTGAATATTAATAGAAAAGTTCAAATTAGATAAAAACAGAATTAGATAAACTTTAATGTATGGAGGTAGGCAAATAGTTGGAAATTCAGTTTATATTGGTGGTAATCATTTAAAAAATAAAAGTAAAATAAGAAATCAAGTTAAATGTTATAATATGTCATAAAATGCACATCAAATATATTTTTTATTTCTAAAAATCTAAAACAATTGCAAAAAAATCAATTTAAAATAAACCCAGTTCTGACCGATCAAATCTTTTTTACAATTGATTCTCTACTTTAAAAATTCAGTTAATCTTTTTATCATCAGTGAGGATGAAACTAATAAAAATAAAAATAATTTACAAGATGGAGCGCCCATTAAGCAACCTCAGCGGCTCTCAGGTAGGTTTACTTCTATGAATCGGCTCTGCTTTAACTGCATATTTCTGCTATTAAATCTGTACTCTTCGTTGATTCGGATTGGGTGCAGGCGGGTTGACTATTAGAAAATGCGGGATGAATCTGAACTTGGCTGGGTTTTAAATTACTCTTACAATATAACCTCCGGTCTTCCTTCGACGCACAGCTTATTTGGATTTGGTATCCAACACTTCGCAGCTATTAACACTGCATACTAAGACTGAGTTGTTCAGGTTGAGATTTATTAGTATCTGCATAATCGGTTTTTGATAATCGACCTTACTTCGATAATTATAAAGATCACTATCAAAAGATCTATATACCTTTTAATTTAATTTTAGACACAGCAAAATTTCTTTTTGCTTGAAGCTGAGTTCTTCACGATCTTGATATTTTAATTTCAATTTTACTATTTTCCAGCTAAAAAATAATAGATGTAGATTGCAATTGGTATTCGGCAACAGTATATTTAACGAAGATTAATAATTTTGTTGTGTTATTCTCTTTATTGCCTCTGTTGTCTCTGTTGCTAGTTTAAAATAAAGCATCGTTATAATTTTTAAAAAGATCAATAAATTTGATGAAATAAAAAATATGATACGCAGTATTTTAAGAATATTTTAGCTATTGCAATTTTGAATTAAAAACTCAAAGTGCAATCAGGATGATGATTTGCAATTGTTTCGGTATTCTCAATAGTCAACGGATGTGTAATTATCATCTCCGCAATTGTTGAGAGACACTTATTAAGTGTCATAACTTAAAAAATTCTACTCTTCGTTGAATTCTATATGTGTAGCAAGCACAATTTGAGTATTGGCAATTGAAGTGATGAACTATTTGGCTTCAGATCGCTGCGATTAGGAGTTAAACTGATGTTTAGAGATTTATTTTGTATCACTATGAACATGCCTTTTTGCCAAATATACCGGAAATAACTATCAACTTACAATAAAATGGAAGCAGAGCTTTGTAAATTTATCTGTCATCATAATACGAATCTCTCGTTGATTTCTGATACTTTAACTGAACAAGTTGGAGTATACGTGTATTGCAGAATGCATTCAATCATCAATTTCGAAGTTAAAATATTTTATGACTTTTCAAAATGTATAATGACAATAGTTAAATTTGTCGAAAACTTTAGACTGTAGAGTTTTTGAAATTTTTATATTAAAGCAATATAAATGATCCCTTGTTGATATATTCAAAATGAGACTCGAGTATATATTAAAGTACTAAATTTATAGTCAATAATAAATGAATCAAAAATAGTAAAAATTTAAGCAAATTATATAAAAATTAGCTTTAAAAGTGAAAAATCGATATGTCAAATAAAGAGCTTTAAGATAACTTATAATTGTTAGTCGACCAACAACCCATTTTTTATTTATTTTTGAAAGCTGAAATATAATGATTAGCATATACTAGCACCAATAGTCCTCTAGTTTAAAAACTGATTGCGTGCTGCTCAATATCAAAATTTAAATCGGTTCTACGTGCATATTTTGACCACATTCCAGTAAAAAATTAGTTGTTGTCTCCAAAAATATCAAACTTTTGAGTTATTTGGCATCCATCGCAAGTGGAAATCATAAATATGCAAAGAATCAACGAATGAGTACAGTCTCGTTGGATGCACATAGGAAGCTCAAAACTTAAATAATGTTAAGTGTATTTCTCTGTCTTCGATACAGCTTTTTTGTAGATGTAATTATGAAGGTCTCAAGGGTAGCTACTTAGGAGAATTTCTAAATGTTCTGCGGACTTCGATAATCAGCTTTATTTAGATCGCTAACAGTTGGTCGGGCTTGTACTAGTTTTAGGACTATTTAGTTACTGCTTTCTCGATAGAATAATTGATATGGTATTGGTTTAAATCGAGATAAGCAATTTGTGCAAATTAGTTTTAAGTCTTTTACAAAAGAAGGTTCACTCTGTCTTATCTTTATTATCTCCTAGATCACCTAAATTCATTTGAACTTGTAAATATCTTTAGTTCAGACAAATCACATTTTTTAGCTTATTTATAGCGAAATATGAATGGAGTTTTTTAATTACTTGCATATCTTAATGTTATTTAATATATCATAATTTTAAAGCTATTTATGCATTTAAGCAGTTTCTTTTAAAGTTATAGCAATCGTGATATGCTTATTTAAAATTGAGTTATCATAAATTAAATAAAGGCCCAGCCGAATTCAAGCAAAACAATCAAGATGCTGAGAATAATTCGACAGACCCTTTTATCAATTTGACTGCTCAGGTATGTTCTCAATAATTCTAACTTTTGTGCAGTCTGTTAAGACTTATCTGCAAAGCCCAATGAGCTGTTTGTTCGAATGCCCAATATCCGATATCGTACGGGTTTTACTTAACCAGCAACTTTGAGCAAGAGCCCATGTACGGAACCGACATCTGTTTTCTTCAAAATCCAGAGTACATCGGTAAGTTAGACCCAGCCCATTTTGAATGAGACTCGGCTCATTTTGCGTTCAGTTTCACGATTTGCTTTGCTACTCCATTTGGTTGGATATTGAGTCTATCCACCGGCCAAGCGAGTAGTTAAGTCAGTCTGAGCTTGAGCTGATTAATACGGTATAGGAATGCACATTCTTCCCGACGGCAATTTTTTGACCATGTAAGCGCACACTGTTAGCGAAATACGATTGCATCGGCCGTAGTCTTGGATTCCAAGATCAATCTCACCTATGAAGTTAATAGTTGTGGTTTTTTGGTCTTGCAAAGCCAGTTGTACCAATCGCAGCTGGCTTTACTATTTTAAACTATTGGACAAGTTCCTGTGTCAAACCAAAAGCAAAATGCTACGCACTTGCCGTTATTTTGTAGGTTGACACTGGTGGCTGTAGTGTTGTTAAAATAAATTTTTATATGTGATCGGAGATTGCAAATGCTATTTGAAAAATTTGAGAGTAGTTCATATCAAAATATTTATAAAATCTCCAGCACAATTTTAGTAAAAAGAACGAGTTTTGTTTTTTAGTATTTTTGTGCTAAAATCTATTCTTATTTAATTCAATAGGTCTATAAATTATGGCATAAATACATTCGTTGCTTTAATATAAAATTTCAATTTTGATGTTTTTGATTTTAATTAAAATTAATGATTCAATTAGAATTTTTATTCCAAATATTTCTGATTATTAAATAAAAAATTCAGTTTATGTTTAAAACAAATTTTAAGAATTAACTGATGTTTACAGGCTTTCCGTGGCAAATAATTACTTTGATAAGTAAGTGCCGACTAACATTTTTAGCAATATACCAATTTGTTTTGTGATTACAAAAATCGAAGAATTAACTGGAAAGACTATCTCGGCTAAGACTTTTAGTCCCGAATACAATAATGTTGAGACTAAAATTATCAAAACAATCCTCGTTGGAGAAAGCCTTTGGGTAGGGTTTAGACTTGGATAAATTGCATAGGGTTTACTGGCACTTGGAAATGAAATTACGCATAATTGAGGCATAGTCAAGTTTGATACTGACGGAAATTTACAATCTATAAAGTTGTTTGCTGACCCCACCCAGACAGCATTAGACTTGCTCTTTATACAACCGATTTCGATCGTAGCCATTGGAGTAGACTCTTTTGCAGTAAACGGAAGATCATCAAATACAAATTATATGATCAACTACTCGGACGAGTCTTTTATAGATCAAGCGGTTGTAAGAGTAGATCAAAATGGTGATTCAGTATGGACAACGATACTTGATGGCAACCTTAATTATGATAAAGCAGGACCAATGGTCTCGTACGATGAAATAATTTACACCTGAATGTATGTTAGTGTTACCTGCCCTTGATACACCAGTATCAACGGTACGGATGGCAGCTACATTACATCAAAGTGCTATACTTTTGTATACTTCTCAGACAGAGACACGATGAGTAATTGATGTTTAATCTTTTATAGAGCTTGGTTTAAATTATGCATCTGAAAACTTCATTTTTGGGTAAGTATCATCCAATTCTGTATATTTTTTGTTTTATAATCACATTTATTTTATTAACAAACTTTGTAAGTTAAGAATAGTCCTCCAGTTATTTTAATGAGTCCTGAACGCTTTTTGTGAATTGATCATGCCGTGTATGTTTGTTGACACAGATTTAATATTAATAAAATAAATTTATTCGTTGCATTATGACTAGTAGTTATTACTGGGCCATGAATTAGTACTTTGGCGATAAAAATAACAATTTAGATAAAATATTGAGTAATCTCAGTTGCAACTACTTTGCATAGTTTCAGTTAATTTATCAAAACTAATGTTTGATGTTATTGAACCAATATTTTAAGCTGCATTTTTGATTTCTAAGAAAATGTATTCAAAGTTTAGAAAATGTATTATGACTGGCTGCAATACACAAACTGTAATATATGTAGAATACTTAAATGAAAATGTGAATTTTAACAGATTAAACTTAAAAATAGAAGTATATTAAAGCACTGATAATTCTTTAGTTTTTTATCGTAATAAATTTGTTCAAACGATCGAAAGAACAGTTAAATAAATAAATGTTAATATACTTTAGAGTATTACTAAGAGGCGATCAAAAATATGAGTATTACAGAATATATATTTTGGAAAGGAGCACTCTTGATCTCAAACTGGCGTATGATTCTAAATATATTATTCAAATAAATCCAATATTCAGCAGACAAGTGAGTTCTCTATTAAATCTGTATCTTGGAGGATGAAATAAGGGCTATTTATTAAAGTTCGACGAGCATCAAAGTCAAGATCCGTTGTCTCAACTGAACTGTAAGCATTATAGTTAAAATACTTTAAATCATGAGTTAAATCTTCGCCATAGCAACTCAAATAGAAAAGAAAATAATTCGTTCTAAACTTCCATACGATTCAGACTGAACTATAATAAATACGTTTCAAACTTTGAACGACAAAGGTACTAAAATAGCTGAATGAAAAAGATATAACTAAGCACAGCTTTTGATTTAAAGCCAAATAAACCTTCTAAATTTGCTGGGGTTCCAATTCAGCAATTTTACCAGTCTCGTGTTGAGTCTTCTTTGGTGATGTTTTGTTCACATTTTGCTTTATTTAAAAACAGTCTTTTCTTTTGTAAAGACTGCTGCACCTTTGCAATCTTTGAATATGAAATGCTTGATTAGTAAAGTAAATCTCAACTGGGCCAGCTCTGGTGAGTCGAAAGGAGTAAATTATATTCCTAATTTTGAGTATTTCCTTATTAATGTTGCACAATAATGGAAACAGATGTCCATAAGTATCACAGTATCCAGCAAACTTATTTTTTTCTCCAAAATGATATCTTATTGAGAGAAGAAAGTATTTGAATACCTGAGAATGAGTTGGTTTAATATATTTATTGTCAGTAAGATTGGTGATACCGCGGTGATCAATTTATCAAGTCATTCGTATTTACCTGTTTAAGCATAGTTTAGCAAATTTTTAAACGTAAAGAGTGCTAATTCATAATAAACTAAATCACTGGTTAATTTTTGAATTCTAAAGCTGGCTATTTTACAAATTCAAATCTTTTATTTAGTCTCTTAATTGAAGTCTTTTTTAAGAATGATTAAGGAAAATTACCTTCAAGCTTAAGTGAAACTGAATTAAGGTGGAGTGAATGAAACTTTATTACATGATGAATACAATTATGCTTATAAGCAATTTTAGTATGATAATAATTTCAGAATGTATTTTTAGTAATTAAAAGCTTATTAAGTCAAGAAACTTAGATAAGCCTTTTTTGTAAAATATTTAGTAGTTTGCATGAACAAAGTCAAATAACACAAGTCTTTTTGAGGTTTTATCATAATTAAGCTACACTCTGCAATTCTTACTCAATTTAAAATAGGTTAAGGTTTATTTTTATGACTTAATAAAAATATATCTAAACTATTGTTTGTTTTCAAGATATTTCTTACTATTATGTATGATCTACTTCACTTCGATCCTTTAACTGAAAAATATTTAGATATATACTTTACCTTAAGTGGAAAGTTCAATGAGAAATTACATAACAACACAAAGTTATTTTCAATATACAAGGCCAATCAGGATTTGGAGACGAGTTACTGCACTTACAATATTCTCGATGAAGGTAAGCATTTACTAAAATATCAACTAAAAGCTCAATTTTGGAATATTTTAAAGAAGCTAATGATTTCGTTTATATTTTGCATAAACTATTAAATTGTAGCCAATCAACCCGAAGATACACTAATCAAGCAGATAAACTACTCTCCGAATGGAACCGCCCCGGATGAAGTTCATTTATATGAAAATAAAATCAATGTGAAATATATCAAAGATGTCAATTTACTTAGAGAAAACGATGGAACCGTGTCTTACCAAGAACGCGATGTGACATCTTGTGTTTGGCCAAACTATATCTCTGAGCTTCAAACTTGTGATCCTGAGCTTCCGAAATTTATTCTTGGAAAGCAATATAAAATCAAGCTGTCTACAAGTAATCCAATAAATGTGACGTATACTGCGTTCGAGCATTGAAGAAACTCAAGGTTTTTGTTTCGAGTTTGTAGCAACAATCCTTTAGTTGATGAAGAGTGAATTACTCCGTCGTGGGTCACGTTCGAAGATACTTCTGCAGAATTTACAATTGATACATCTAAAGTTCTATCTGTTGGATCAGTTGACCTGACGTTCCAAGCTCAGTTATTTGGATTTTCATTCATAAAATTTTATGTGAACAATACTATTACAACAAATAATTCGAGCTTTGAGTTTGAAAATGAGAATTCCAAGTTAGCAACCACATTTATAAATTGGTATGTAATTGCTCAAGAACTTAGCACTTTCTCGATAGCTTTTGATGACGCTGAAAACGATATAGTTTTATTAAGTTTAACTGATAATGGAGATTGCAATGAATTTATTCAGACTCGAAATTCTTCAACTTTTAGTCTGATTATACTGTGAAATGACAGTTCCATATCACAAACAACTGTTGGACTAAAGTTTACTGACAAATATCACCAAGATGTTAAGTTTTGGAACCAATTTGAAATCATTTTTAATATATTCGAATCTCACCCTCCAAAGTTTACAAATGATCTTAGTCCCACACAAATTGATATTTGAGCCAATTATGAATTTATACTCAGGCTGCCAGATATTGTCGATGAGGATAGCAGTGTGTTCAATGTTACGTTAGCAAGCAATACGCCTGATTGGATTTACATCCAGTCCTCAACAGACGGAATCCACAACAAATCAATATGATTCTATGTAATCTTTGATAATTTTTTACCAATAAATACTTTGATATTTTTATTCGAGCAAATGTCAAACATGTTTTTGGCTTACTAATTGTTTAGGTAATGATCGATAAGTCTTCTGAGCTGATTCCGACAAGTAGTTCAATAATCAGTACAACAGTTATACTCAACGATGAATCCGGCGCATTTACAGAGTATCCGTTAGATATCGAGATTGTGCAATCAAATGCAATCAGTTTTGATGACTTTGAAAACGTATCAGTTCGAGCACAGAAAGCTGCTGAAATTATACTAGACTTAGGCATCTCGGATATATTTGCCTCTTCATGTTCGATCAGTCAGCAGGTCGACTGGATTTGCTATTCAAGTAACGATAAAGTGCTATACATATACAACCAAACGAAATGTGGATTCCAATTGGGTATTTATGTTTTTGTAATTTGTGTAGATAACTGAGACAGTTCAATGATGTACAGGTCTTATTGAGTAAAGCTAACTGGGATAGATAATTGAAACAATAAGATCAGCTCAAATGAATTCTACGTGTCAATATTTCCAAATATTCCTTACGCACAGACGAATGTTATTCTTGAAATTAGCATTTATAAAAATCATTATACTCATCTTAAGCTTCCAGATGATTTGTTTTTAAACGAGAATGAAACAGTCTTTAATTACTACTCGAGTGGCTGAGTCAACAACAACGAAACGAAGGTCGCAACTCGAATCACTCAATATCCGGAGGATGATAGTTTCGATTTGTATGTGAAAGTATTTGGAAGCAAAGGCTGTGAGATTTCAGTTTACGCAAATAGCTCATTTTGTCAAACTACTGAAATCCTTATCGACATCGTTGTTGAAAGCTGCGCTTCAAAATTGTGATTTGAGTGCTCTGGTCCTCTCCAATCAGACTGAATCTCATGCATTTCTGGTTATGTTCTTAGTTCTGATAAATCATGAGTGCGAAGGACTGGTTTTCTCCCAATAATAAGTCCAAACACCAAACTATACTGGATTTCCGGCCTAATTGCGATGATAGTGACGATATTCTACGCAGTGCTGTCTTTGAGATACGGCAAGCATATGTTGGAGCCAGTTATGCACTTACAGACGGTGATCATGCTGGTGTTGTCAGCTGAATGCGTCAACGAAAACTGGATAGAGTACATCTCGTGGGTGCAGTATTTTAAGCTCGACTTTAGCTTTCTTGAGTTTTCTTTCTGGCCCAATGGCTGGGTTTACTGAACACCAAGCTCTGGTAGGTTCATTATTGCAAAGATTTACTGCCAAGAAATGGTACTAAATTACTTCAACTTAATCCTGTTTGCAGCTGTTGCTTTTGCTGCATGGAAGATAATAAAGTTGAGAAAGATTGAGAGCCTTAATCAGATTTTAAAGCTTATTGAGATTAAACCTGAATCGATTTTATGGATATTCTGGTGTGTCTTCATGCCATTTTTATGAATTGGCATATTTAACGATCAAGTAACATATAACGAGCATTTTATATTGTCAACGGTAACAATTGTGCTTGTCATAACAGTAACTTGGTATTGTGTATCAAATATCAAGAGCTTTTATCTACACTTTAAGATGCAAGAAATGAACCCGTACAACAGTTTAACTTATATTTACTTAAGCCTTTTAATCAGGCTTCCAATTATGATCGTCTTCGCATCCCCTGACAAAAAGTTGTCAAATGTAGCGATGATATTTGTTCTTATCATGCATTTATTTTTATTATCTGAGACATTTAAGCTTCTGCCTGATTACAAGCTGCAAAACAACTTCAGCAAAGCAACCGAGATTTATGGAAACGTCACCATGCAAATAGTAATCACGATAATTTCAATCGAAAAAGTAAGCAGTCTCTAATTTTTTTAAGTTCATATCCGCATATGCCGACCAGTGAAATGACGATAGTTACCGAACTCAGGAAATCAACACAACATCGACTTGAGTTCTGCTTATGACAACAATGTTTCTTTGATTTTTGTTGATCGGAGTTGCAAGGATTATATCAGAGATTTTTAAAATCTAACAACCTCAGATTCAATGTTCAAAAACTATTGTGGGGTTTTGGGGTTTTGGGGTTTTGGGAGAAAACCAGTCCTTCGCACTCATGATTTATCAGAACTAAGAACATAACCAGAAATGCATGAGA
>JAGYYN010003961.1:0-15821 GCA_021441665.1 Euplotes cf. woodruffi 2 WChen-2021 | reverse complement strand
TAACTCGTTCTTTAGATCCTTCAAATTCACCTCTGCTTTTTAATTCTTCTCGAAGATTGGAAAATTTAAACATCGAGAATTGAAATCGTCGAAAAAGTGTGGCTGTTCCACTTGATTATCTAGAATCAAAGCAGAGAATGAATCCAATACGCAGTAAACTATATTCTTAAATATCAAGAGATTTACTACTTTAATATAGGTCGAGAGTCCGCAAAAGATGCACAATTTGTAATGTAATAGTCAAAAATAAAACATATTGTTAAAAAATAGCTCAAATTTTTGTCAAAAAATTATAATTAATCAGCTAAAATTACAAATAGAAACAAGTTACTGAACCACAACCCCAAAAAGATTAATAGGGTTGGTTCAAATGGCCTTCCAGTAGTTGATGAGAAAAGTTTGAGCACACTTAACTCGAACCATTCATTAGTTTCAAAAAGACCGAAAAAGAAGGCCAAAAAGAACAAATTACTACCGACCAAAAGTAACAAGTAAATCTGAAACCTTCAATGCCAAAATTTATACCCTCTCTAGGTTCAAGCTAAGTCCAAAGATCGACAACAGAAAGAACACGCCGAGGAGAAAATCAAGAGATATCACCGAAGACGAAGGAACTGTAAAAAACTACATATCAGACGTTCTTTCAGTCAAAAGAGTCCGAGGCAAGTCGGATTATGAAAACGCAGCAACTTCTTTATGATTCCCACAGAAAGGTAAACACTCGATAATATTAATTTAAAAACAAAAAAACAAAAACTAATTTACACAGGGTCAGCTAAAAATAAAGAACTGAACGAGTTCAACATTATCTCCAAAATTGGACATGGGTCTTATGGCCAGGTGTTCTTAGTGACTTACAAAGGAAATATGAAGATATACGCTCTCAAAGTAGTCAAAAAGAAAATGCTGCAGAACGATCGGGACATTCTTAGCATCAAGCGGGAGAAGTTTGTACTGAAGACACTCAAAGACAACCCGTTTATAGTCAATTTAAACTACACATTCCAAGACTGTAATAACCTGTATTTTTGACTCGAGTATCTCTCAGGTGGAGATATTTTCCACTTGATGAAGAGAAAACTCGGGTTTTCAGAGTCCGAACTCAAGTTCTACATTGCTGAGATCATCATCGCACTAGAAATGATCCACAGAGACAACGTCATTTATCGAGACCTCAAGCCAGAAAATGTGATGATTGCTGGCGATGGACATGTTAAATTTGTCGATTTTGGATTCACTAAATAAGCTGAATGACATTCATAAAGACGTCACTTATACGACTTGAGGAACTCATGCGTATATGAGCCCAGAGATCCTCCTTGGTACTGGTCATTCGTACAAAACCGACATTTGGAGCCTTGGAGTCTTAATATGCGAAATATGCGGTGGATTCGCTCCTTTTATCGATAGCAACCCGCAAAAGATGAATAACAAGATTATCACAGGCAAAATGTCACTGCCGAAATCAATCGATTATATTGTAAAAGACTTGATTAAGAAAATACTGGTCTGTGACCCGAACCAGCGAATCGAGCTGGAGGAGATCAAAGAGCATGCGTATTTCAGCGAGACTGATTGGGACCAAATCAAAAGCAGAGCTTTGATCCCTCCTTACATTCCTCAAGATAAAACCAGAGATATCTTGATGGCTGAAAAGTTTTTGAGTATTGAAGATATTGACAAGGAAGAAATCAGTCGAGTGTCGACAAATTTCCTCGGCGATTTCACACTCATTAAGGTCAATAAAGAGTTTGAGTACTTCTAAATGTAATTCCAGATTTATTAGTAAATAATTTATTGCTTCAACCATTACAATAGTGCTTAGATATTTATCTTTAATATTTTATAAATGATAAAAAAATAAGTTTATCCGCATTAAGTTAATGTTTTTTATATCATAAGTAATTTTTTATATTTATAAATATATCTTTATTGAATCTAAAATTAGTAATTTTGATTTTATAACGATATTATGAGATGTTATTAGTTAGTCTAACTTTGTTCATGTCTCGTGCTTGTTGTTTGCTTTTAAAGGAATTAAAATGAAGATTATTAAAGATAATGAAATTCCACAGCAAAATCCAACTGTCACTTGTTCAACTGTATGGTAGTTTAGATATACTCTACTGATGATAATGTTTATCGAAAACAAGCAAAAGAGAATTGTCGATATCAGGTTTGTATTTTGTCTTGTTTTGTACATTACAACTGAAAATCACATCATTACACCAGCAAGAGATGAATGCCCTGATGGCATTCCATATGACGAGTTACAAAAATATTTTATATAAATGAATCCTATATACATAAATTTGAGCAAAGATAACTTCACAGATTTTTATACATCTCAATAATTTATTAATCGTTCTATTATATTATAAAGCCTATGTAAAAATTATAAATCTTATTCTTTAGCAATTTTCTATAATAAATTATAATCAAAAATATAAATATAAAACTTTATCTCATCAATAAAAAATATTTTCTAATATCATACTTACCCCTATCAACAGCAAAATTATTTCACGTTTTAACTGAATTTTTACAAATGACCTAAAACACCTTTTCTTCTAAAAAATCACTATTTAGGAAATAAAACTCCATTTCATCAACAACAAAAAAACTTATAAATAAAATTGAATTTGTGAGTTGATTGTTTATTTGACTGAGTTTACATAGCGGAAAGTTGGATTAAAATAATGAGTTTATTTATCATTACATCTCAATTCCAATCCACATTCATCCGTATTTCTCAACTGCTTTTTATGAATAGTTTACAGTTCTGTATTATACTGAATTCTCCCTCAGTGGAGTTTTAGTAAATAACCTCAGCAGTTTCACAATGTTGTTATTAATAATTTAAAATTCCACCGCTTTGGTCCAACACTGTACATGAAGACGCAGGTCTCGGCTGCTTGAACACATCCTTTAGGACTAGTTCATTGAGCGCAATGCAGACAGCGATTGCTAAAGACATAACTGCATAGCTCCTGCTGCACTTCGATATCGCCATGATGTTGTAGTAGGAAATGAATAGCATCGCAAAGGCTGAACAAACCGACATCTCAAGACTCACCAGATACTCCACCGGTTTTGTATTCAAGTCTGAGTACGCAACGGTCGGGCAGCTGTGCAAGGTTTTGAAAAAATTTGGACAGGTTTCTCATATCGAAGTCATTTTTAGCAATTTTAAATATTCAGTTTTTGGGAATAAAAATACTGATGAATATCATGCTTTTCGTTGTTGTTAAATTGACATTGTTTTTTTAATAAAATTATATTTATTTGATACACTGAAGATTTAGTGTACTTGATAGAGAGATTGAACCAATTTTATTTCTTATTTTCTTCTTTTGAAGCCTCATTCAATAGAGTCATGATAAACGCGTCAATATTAATGATGCCTGGAGTGTTTATTTTTGCTTTGTCTGAGATTTTCATCTTTTCAACTCTTTTTAGTAATCTCTTGTAGTCTTGTGGCTTCATGATACTTTCATAAGTCGTGCTTAGGTATTTTGTCGCTCTTATCAGCGGGTAGTAATGACTATCGTCTGAGTCAACGTTGTTTGGTAAAAACCCGATGTTTAAGCTGTGAATCGACTCTTTGATGTTGATGTAAGATTCGAAGTCCTTTCGACTCAGCGGATGGAAGATTCCCATGAATCTGCTGAACATAAACGATCTTGCATTTGAGTCTTTAACCTTTCTGAGTGTTGCTCAAAGTTGAGTGAATTTATTTATCAGCAATCTTTTTAATCCCGTATTTGTTCATAAGATAGTCATAGACATAGCAGTATAAAGGCATTTCTGGATGTGCCTTTTCTCAGTATTCCTTCGCGGTTTTATAAATTTGAGTAATGATTACAAACATTTGAGACATAGGCATGAGATCTCTTAAAAACTTCTTTTTCATTAGTTTATCCATTAAGCCTGAACACGTGTGTTTAAACTTATTTATGATTCTTTGAATTCAAGTTACTTTTGCTTAGTCCAAATAACGCGAATTTAGTCTTGACATCTAGAGCCTTTCTATTTGAGCCCTGAGCTGATGCAGGAAATAAGCCGAAAGTATTTTTAGACGTATTTGAAATATTATCGAAATCGTCATCAATCGTTTCATCTTCTTGTTTTCTATAAAAGTAATACAATTGTCTTACTTATCATAATGATTCTCTTCTCAGTCCTCGACAGTTGTAATAATTTTATCTGTGAACTCGTTCAATGCACTTTTATTTAGAAGCTTTCGAGCTTAGCATTTTGTCTAAGATTTCTTCGATTTCTTTCGAATATTTCGGATCGATCATAGTGACTAATTTTTTGAGGTTATTTCTAACAAATTCCATTTCTTCAACTTCTTTCATTTCAATATGTTCTTTAAGGTCAGCGATGACGAGTCTCAGGTCATCTGCGATTTCATCTTTCAGTTCATCAGTAGTGAGTTTGCCTCCAGAGATAAGTTGCACGATCTTGCCCATTTTCTTGTACTCTTCTAGTTCTTTCTTCAAAGACTCAGAAAGTTTGATTGCATTAAAAAGCTGCCGTTTGTAGACAGCCAGCTTTGTAGCGTCATCTGCAGACTCCATATCAGGCAAGTGGGGTTCTTCACCCGGACCGAGGCCTGATGTATTTAGCGACATGTTCTGGTCTTTAAAAGACAACAACTGGTGGAGTAACATGTTGTTGTCTTCATTTAATGAACTCTCAATATTTAGCTCTTCTTTAAAAGCAGCAATATTGCTATCTTGATTAGTAAACTCGGCGATGTTGACGAGAGGATCAGTCTGAATTCCTCGACAAAAATGATCGTCATCATAGGCAATCGATGCAGCTTGACTTTTGCATTCTTCATCTGACTTGTATTCTTCAGGGATCGGGATAAGCAACTGTGAAGTGTTCTCAGGTGACGGGTTGTGATCGCTGATAATGTCAAGATCTTTATTGATATTTTCTTCAGATTGCACGTTACTTGCTTCATTTAATTTGTTAATTTCTTCATCTTCGGTTTCTCAATCATCACTCGGGGAGTCAGAGAGAATTTGGTCGTTGAGCATTGATAAATCGACCTCTTGTTCTTTTGAATCCACAGCCGCTTCTTTTAAAGCTCCAAAGGCGAGTTTTTGAGAATATGAGATCATGATATTTTCGCCTGTGAACAAATCATCTGTATCAAGTTTTTTAGAGTTAAACTGGACATTTTGGATTTTAGTTATTTTGCTAATAATCTCGTTTTCTTCTTTGATTGCTTCTGAGTTGAGGTTGTTTAGCTGCGTGTACTTCTGCATCATCTCTGATGTTACTGCATCTAGCTTATTTTATATCTTCTTCCATATCTGAGTCGCTGGAGACTTCAATGGCTTGAACCCTTTCAACTTCTAATTTCGATTTTTAATCATTTTAAAATAAAATCGAAATTTTAAGATTTCATTAAATTTTCATGTTTTAATTTTTTTTAATCATGTTTATGTTAGTTTACAATTATAAAGTAAATCAGAATGAATACGATTCAAGAACACGAAAATATTATGATCTCACAGAATGTTTGTATATATAATTGAAATATATTCGTATATTTTTATATTTTACTTGTATTTTCTTCTAATCTTGCAAATCTTGACCTAATGCCATTAAGTCGTATCTCATCGTCATCTTTTCTGATTTTAATAGTATGCTCTTTCTGATGCATTTCTTTATCGGTAACTTTTTCCTTTGATAGTTGATTATCTGAATATATTTTTGCGTTCAAATTGAACCCATCTGATTTATTGAAAAGAGCAATCTCTTCACTTAACAATTTGATTTTGTTCTAAAATATGTAAAACTATAATATTTACATTAAGCTCTAAAATATTATTTTGGTCCGCAATCGCTTGTTCTTTTAGCCGTTTATTTTTAGTTTGCTCAAACTCCAGTAGCAATTCAGTAGATCGGACTAAATAATAATTACAGTTAAAATACGGCTTTTGGTTTTGTTCAGCTGTCTTTTATTCTGCATTGCGAGCCAGATATACTTCACAAGGTTGCCTTGTTCTTTACATTGGACAAAAAGATGCTTTGTGATCTCTTGCATTGCAATATTGAATATTCAAATAGTGAGTTGGTCCTTTTCATCCTGAGATATGTTTTCGTGTTCGACCTTGTGCAACTGCTCTCTCATCCAAGTCTCCAGTATAATCACATCTTGTCTTGTAAATATCCTGAAATTAAAAATTAATGATTTTAGATTATCAAGCTTACATCGAGCCTCGGTGCAGTTGTCCTCCTGGAGCTTGGTACAGCGAGTCCTTAATGACTGAAGATTTTTCTTCAATTTTGCTTTGGAACAGTTCTTTTTCCCTTCTGCCTAAGATCCGAGACTATTTTAACTTTTTAGTGCTTACTGCTAAACTTGTACTGTACTTGATCGATAGAAGGACTGCGCAGCTTGAATGGATTAGTCGACTCACTAATCAAAGTAGGATTCTCAAGTCCAGAGTCAACCTCTCCGATCGTGTTGTTCTGTATTTTATTACTGCTTTCTATTCCTGTGAGGCTGGATATCGTACCTGAAGTTTTAATTTTTATATTGATCCTTTCGTTATGCAGCTTTGGGAACAGAGGAGTCGCAATTTCAAATTTATCGGTATTTCCTTCGACTTCTGTATTTGCTCTAAGACTAAAGGATGAGATAGAAAAAATTACTTTTTATTTAAGGTTTTTAAGTGATCCCTCTTTTGATGTCTTTTCGATGATCTTCTTGTTTTTGAACAGAACTTTGTCTGATCTGCTATTGCTCAAAGTTTTATTCGAAAATCTATCCCTATGATTTTTATGATCAAAAATTTACATTTTTAAATTGGGAATTTTTAGAGGGTTCAATAAGGTATTGTTTTCTATCTTTTCTTCATCCTCTGGATCAAAAATAAAAGTTGAATTTATATTAACGTTTAAGTCGGTATGATTTCGTCTCATGAACTTTTCATTTGCTCTTCTTAGCTCTTCAAGAGTGGAAATTTGCAAGTAATTATGCTTGTTGTGGATGAACTTAATATCGTGATTCGGAGGGACATGATTCCTTGAATTTCTCGAGTCTATCTGATAATCTGGTTTATTGTTTTTCTCTTCATGATTACTGTACAAATTCATGCAATCACCTTTATCACTTATATATTCACAAAAATGTGTCGTTGCTTTATCAACAACCTCACTATTTTTAATAATCTCCTGAGGATCTGTCATTAATTTCGATATATTATTCGAAGCTCTTGAAGTCATGATTTTATTTGACGGGTCTGAGATTCCCTTTCTTTTATGTTCAACAACAACTAAGTAAAATTTAAATTTACAATCCTTCAGTTTTAGTTTTTAATTCTCTTAAATCGCCTTACATTTATTTCGCTGCAATTCTTTCCTCAATACTGCTCAGATCTAAATTCCATAAAATTGTAAAATTTTTATTTTTTTAAGAAACTGGTCTCTGAATAAAAAATAAATTTTTTTGTTAAAAATTAAAAAATAAGAATCCCATTACCGTTATTATTTTCAAAAACTCTACTGATTGGACTTAAAGTGGCGTTGGCATGCAGTTGCTCTAAACTTTTGTGTTTAATATGGTCCATCAGGAGCCGATCTTGCTTGATCAAGTCGATCTTGAGGTCTTTGTAGTCCTTGCTGTCTGCTCTCCCCTGCGGTCTGTCTGTCTTAAGGTCTAAACTTGTAATGCAGCTGATTACTCATGACATCGATAGTCTGCCCGAATATCAGTTTGCTGTCGAACTCGTAGTTCGGCTTGAGACTGATTATCTTCCGGTTCCTTTGCTTTTTCGAGCTGTCTGATCTTATCTTTGCCATTTTAAAACTTTCCATTTATATTTTTCAATTGGTTACCACAACTGACCAAGGTGAGATCGACTCAAACCAACGACAAAAAAGTTAAATTTTGGTTTAAATTAAAAATTAGCGATTTTTGGTATAAGCTTGATTTTTGTATTTTTTGCATATGAATTTTGATTTTAATTTATTATTTCAAAATTATTATTATTATTAAGCATATTAAAATATATTTTACTCCAAAATTTAGAGGACTTGAATTATTAGCCTCAGTTGTTTTTCTGTCGATATGTAGCGAATCCTTTACATTGAATTATTCGATTATAATTTTTTTCTTTAAATTTAATAGTAAATTTTTATTTTTGATTTTAAAATTTTAGTACTAAAATATTAAATTTTTAATATTTTAACATTTTTTTAAAACAATTTTCACAATAATGATTTCCTTCAAAATTATGGTTATTTTAAATGTAAAATATAAAATTGGAACAAAATGAATTTTGAATACGCGGCTTAAAGAAAATACAAGCTGCGCTTGGTGTCAGTTCCAGAACAATAGCTGCTGTACTCAGACAGTCTCGCAATTCTCTGCATGTAGTTGCTTCACACACGTGCTTTTGTATGGGAGGAAAGCCGCTTCACAGTTTTAGACAGGATCTTGTCATTTTTAATCAGTTCTCTTAGCTTTCTCTTGGACTTGCTGTGTTTTTTGACCTTCAATTGAGACATAGTCTTTATTAAAAAGTCTCTGCTGTTAAATGCCATTGTGCTGGTCATGTTTTTGTCCTCTTTGATGTCGTTTAGTGAGTCTTCTCTCTTATTTCTGATATTTAAGCTATGTAAATAATCACTGCAGCTTACATTATTTTATTTTTCTTTAGAACATTCGCTCTCGTTGTATCTGAGACTTTAATATCTTCGACCTTTGGGATATTACTGTCTGTCACTCGCTTTGTTTTAACCGATTTTGAGGTTCTTTGGAGATTCACGGGGCTTTGGGACTTGCTGTAGTCTATTCGCAAAGAGGTGTTAAAAGTGAGATTACAAAAGGCATGATTTATTGTTGCATTTTAAAATTTATTGATCCTTTTATAGCATCAATAACCTTAATATTTCTGCTTACTTGTCTCAGTATTGTTGTTGAACACTGACTTATTTTCAAGCTTATAAGTATCGTAAGTGTCTTTATTGATAATCCTGAACTGGGACTTGAAGAACTGAAGGTTCTTTCTAGACTGCTCCATGATCATGAAAAGCTCCTTTCACTCATTAGTCCTTTCCATATCTTGGTGGATGGATTTCGTATCAGCAGTCATCTTTCTCGGTTTTCCACTGTTATTCACAAAATTACCTATTTTGGTAAAAGGTCATAAATAGCGGTAATTGGTTTTATTTTTTCTAGAAAATACAAATATACATATTTTTAGTATGAAATAATTAAAGTTAGTTACTTTTCTCTGTATCTTTATTTTTGAATCCATCTATTTGACCCGTATGAATCTCTCTTCTAAAATATTGCTGATAGTAATAAAATTAGTTTATTGATAATGAAGTAAAATTAAATCAAAATTAACTCTACTTTTACTAAATCACGATAAGCTAAGATTTTAATACAGTACCGTTTCATTATCTGGATAAACTTCAGACTGTTTTGAAC
Organism: Euplotes cf. woodruffi 2 WChen-2021; assembly: GCA_021441665.1. Lineage (NCBI taxonomy): Eukaryota > Ciliophora > Spirotrichea > Euplotida > Euplotidae > Euplotes > Euplotes cf. woodruffi 2 WChen-2021. Next base: position 6,358 of record JAGYYN010003961.1, on the reverse strand, counting down.
TTATTCCAGAAGGCGATTGATCAGCGGAGTTATCCACAGTCGTCTTTCTTACTTTTGATTTCTCGTGGCTATAAAAATAGCTCTCAATACTTACTAAGTTTTTGAAATGTTCTTATAAGATTTTATATTAGCAGCCCTGCCGATCCTGACAGCTCTTGATTCTATGCAATAAGCGCCGAAGATTACCTTTAGCTGCTTTAAATTGTTGGAGCTTATTTACCAATGGTAAAGCTTTTAAGCACGTGGAGGTTGCGCTCTGTTTCATTTTTATAGGCATTATAGATCCTTCTAAAGGCTGAGTTTTCTCCTTTCCTTTCAGTCAATACAACTTATCTAAATAATAACGACACGCGTACTCTGCGATATCATCGACCAACTGGACTTTTGGTTGTCTAAAGAAAATAGCTTTATTAAAATTAAAATTCAATCATTTGAAATTAAAAAATGGTAATTTGTCAAGCTTTTGAAAGCTTGCTTTAAATTTTAAAACTATTAAAAAGTCGTTTTAATCATTACCCACAAATAAAAAGTATAAATTTAATTTGTTATATTTTTATTTGTGAGTTTATGAATAACAATGGTCAACTATCATAATTATTCACAAGCTTTTTACTTTTCTGCCTGTTTTAAACCTCAAAATCAAGCTAATTTTACAAATACCAAATCCAAATAATTCACCATACCCCTGTCCTTTTCAAAAACCAAGTAAAATGATTAACGGAGAATATTAAAAAATACCTTCATCGAAGTTAAGCACGGGGTAGCCAAAAGATGGCGATTTGCCGTTGATATTCATAATACAGTCATTGAGCTCTTCATAGACTGGCTTGGTGATTCTGCGGATATCCCTCGTTTCTCTTTTCTCTGTAAATAAGCTTAGCAGGCCATCCATAAATACATAGGCCAACAGGTGGAATTTAATTCAAGCAAATGTATTTTTAATTCTTATTTTGTCTATTTTTTTATTATTTCTGCTGAATCAGCAAAATCCAGAAAATAGCAGAATTAATATTAGCTGCAGCCGCGATTTGGAATGTACATGATGAAGAGAAAGCAAAGCGCAGGTTCTGAGGATAGGGATAAGCTGATTTGCTTTATTTTGTATTACCAAACTCCATTTATTTTTTATTCAGTTTTATAAATAACCGTGAATGCAGGTTTAAATATTAAATATTATTGTTATGAAAAGTTTTAGAAATGAGAAACAGAAGGACAAAGATAGAGATATGAATGATGTTTACCCTGTTATTTCTATTCAAAAAGAGTACGCAGTTGTGTAATTTTATTAATCAAAAAAAGATAATTTTTGATCTTATTATGGGTATATTTAGAAGCGAAAGAGACCGTATTGCATCGACTGAAAGAATGACTATTCAACGAGCTGCAAGGACTTCAATGGGGTTTAGAAGTACTACAAATGACCGTAGTGAAAATCCTACGTTAAACTTAATTTCTGATAAAACAATGGCTGCGAATATTTCACCGTATTCGGCAGCGTCACAGAAAGAAATTAATAATACACTAACAAACAGACTGAGCAACCGAGATCTTGATATGAAAAGAAAAGAACAAAGGAGCAGCTCAGTAATCAGCATGAGAGATATTACACCAGAGATCGCAGCTCAGGTAGTCAAGAACTATCTCCTGCCGATGTTCGATTCGGATTCAAAACAAGTAATTTAAACTCACTCGCACCAATAATTTGCATTTTAATATAGAAAGGCAAGCACAAAGGTAGCTTCTTAAGGAAAGAAGAAATCGATATTGACTCAAATCAAAAACCGAAGACAATATACGGCGAGCTTAAGCTTTCTGACAAGTTGATCTCACAAATCGACGAGCTAAAATAGACAGCTGGACGAGGTCAAGCTCAGTTTCAACAAAAAGTGTGTTGAATGTGAACACCTTGAGAAATAAAGCAGTTGATAGTGACAAGCAGAAATAGACTGCTTCAAATGAAAAATAGACTGTATATAAAGCAAATATCGATATTTAAAAACCACAAAAACTATGATGAAATTCAGCGGATCCAAGATGAAAAGAAGATCAAAGAGCTGGAGGCGCTCATTCAGCTAAATGAAATAAGCACCAAGAAGTTTAGTAAGGATTTGCAAGGAGAAAAGGTTAATAATGAAAAACTTAAAAATCAACTGATCGAGTTTAAGCACACCAACTCGCTGATTAAAATGGAGACTGATATTGTCGGAGGCAGACTCAATATTTTGACGAACTCGATCAGATCATTAGGAGATGCAAAACAAGCAGAGGAAAAGAACCAATTGATGATGGGAAAGCTACAAGAGGAGATCTCTGAACTAATTAAGTCCCGGGACAGACTTGAGCTGAAAATATCTGAGCTTCTTAACGACAGAGACATCCTGCAAAATCAGCTGAAAGAGATGAATGCAGCCCGACAGCGAGCATTCGACGATAAAGAGAAGTTCCTAAAGCTCAGCAAGATCAAAATGAATTACATGGAGAAAGAAATGAGCGATACGAGGATGAGCAATATCAAGCTGAAAGAAGAAATTCAGAATCTTGAGAAACAGATCAAGCTCAGCAATGAAGAAAAAGACCAGCTGAGAGACAGAATCAACGAAATCAAACTCAAAAGAAATGTAAGGGCTTTAGGCAAGATTTGAAGAAACTGCAACAAGGACTTCGTCGAAAAAGAAAACTTCAAATGGTCTTGCGTCACGCATTTGAGAGAGTGGTCGGGAAAAATGTGGTGGTGCTGTGGAAGCACTGATAAGTATAAATAAAGGCTGCAAGACTGACTATCACATCAGCAAGAATTATAACGAAAACGAAGATGGAAAGTTATTAGAAAGCGACGAGATGTATCGAAAACGGATAAAGTGAATGTGATGCAAACAACTCGGCCATTTTATCGAAGATTGACCTGTTGATCCTAACTATCGAACAAAATTCTCTATCTTTGACGAGTTCTTTAGGGTCGAAGGACTTAAAGATATTATTACGAAGCATACATGAATGAACGTACTAAGTAAAACAGAGAAATTATTCAAAGCAATGATTCCAATAAAAGACTTCTCCCCTTTTAAAAGAGGAGTCATGTTGTTTGATGACTACAACTACCAATATTTCAATAAAGTCGTCCTTCCTCCTCTCGAAGAACTTATCGACGAAGAAGATAAGAGTTCAAATGAAAGCGATAAAATATCCAAAAGTTATCATGGAAGTGAAGATGACGAGCAGCAAGATGAAGACCATACTTTTGATAAATAAAGAACAGCAAAGCTCGAATAAAAAGGATGATAGCAAGAAAGATTTCGAAATCGATGACTTCACCATTGATGAAATTAAAGAAATTCATATGACTCAGCAACATGATCCTTTTAGCGACATTGAGTCAATGAGGAACTCAGCTAAAATTGACAATCTAAATGTGACTGATTTATACTCAATAAAAGAATTCTTGAAGGATTACCTTCCAGAGCAAAAGCCAGTAGGAAAAGCGCTCACTATTGCTTCGTCTAGTCGTAGAGATGAGGAAACTGAGATTGCGCTAGTAACAAGAGGACCTAAGTTCTTGACGCAAGAAAACAAAGAAGAAGTCGAGTCGATGGACTCAAATAAAAACTACGGTGAGAACAATATGGACTCGACCAACCAAATGCTCAAAGTTGAGGGAAATACATCCTATGCAAATCTTATTAAAAATACAGGCAAAGAAGCTGAAATTTATGATTCAGACGAAGACTTTGAGGATACGCAGAGACAGTTTAAGTCTATTGACGGACGAAAGAAAAGTGTTGGAGAAGATTTTTTTAAAGTATCAGCTGGTTTTGCTAAAGGTGTATTCAAAAGCTCACTTTATTCGTTCAGAGAGAATCAAACAACGGCTGCAATACAAACACAAAAAACTCTAAAATCTCAAAAAACATTGAAGTCCCAGGCGAGCACAGTTTCTAAAAAGCAAAAGAGACTCCTTGGATCCGAAATGGACGATATGATACAAGATGAAATTACCAGAGAGAAAGAACAAGAAGTAAAACAAAAGATTGTTAGGAAAAATACAAAGAAAATGCGAGAAGAAAGTAAAAATGATAAAGATAAAATGAGACAACTTCTTGATTAGTAACTTTTTTATATTTTAATATTTCAATAAAAATAATTTTTTTTACTAAAAAATTATTTTCATCACTTATTAAATAATATCAAAATATTTTTAATCGGTGTATTTAAAAATCAATAAAAACATTTGATTGAAAATACTAAATATTATTCCTCTTTCAATTGATTAGTCTCGTTGTCTAATTGATTATCTACATTCCTATATCACTATGAGTTCAATCCAAAGTGAGGCTAACAATTACCTTCTTTCTCGAAATACAAACTTCCTATATTTATAAGCAGAAATAATAAAAAGAGGCGCGCATCCAATATAGGAAATGCCGACTCAAATAGTTACGCTATTTAAATAAAATAAATAATGCAAATATTTGTGTAGGAGATATCCGGCAGTCTTGGGGTTGTCGTCTGTCTTGAAGTGGTCACCAAGCACACCGAGGAGCAGAGTTGATATTGCTCCGGAGCATCCTCCTCACAGCCCGAATATCGCAATTGCAAGACCGATTACTTCAGCTGGGTAAATGCACTGAATCATTGAGACTCATGCTCCAAGCCACAACTCTGAAGTAAAGTAAGAAACTGCGTATGCAGAGACGGAAATCCAGAAATTGCTCGTGAGTGCAAAGCAAATCACAATAAATGGGTAGGAGATTAGCGGACCAACACCGCTGATTAACGCTTTTGATTCTGGATGAGTGGTTTCAAAATAATCACCGATTACTCCTCCTGTGTACGCAGATGCGACTCCTAAAATTAAGACTGTGAGGCTGTTAATTATTGAATATTCATTTTGGTAATCATAAAACTCCTTTTTGTAGTATTTTGCTGCCCAAAATCCTAAAGCGTAACCCCCAAAGAACCTCAGAGATGATGCGAATCAGACGAGGAGAAATAGCCAACTTGAAACTGCAACTTTTAAATCATGCTTTAGACGCTGGAATTTTGTGTTATTTTTGTTCAGCTTTTGGACTAAATTTTTCTTCATTTCAGTATTAAATGCACCTCTCTGTGGTTCTTGAGTTAGCAATGTTAAAAGTGTTATTAAAAATGAGATTCCTGATACGATCCGATATGAGTTTCTCCATCCGAAATTATTAACGAATAATATCGTGAGAGAGCTACAAGCGACACCTATAAAGTCAGCTTCATGTCATACCTAAATAAAGTCCACTGGTATAAATGCTTGAAGCTCTGCCTCTGTACTTTTCGCAGTAATAATCGCTGATAATACTATACGCGGCAGAGTCTCACATAGTGACTGCGATCTCCATCAGTATTCTGGGTATTAAAATCGTGACAAAGTCAACTGCGAAGCTTTGGGTGAGCGTAAGTGCAGCCCAAAGAGTACCAGCGACAATCAAGCACATTTTCCTGCTATAGCGATCGACTGTAGCCCCTGTTGCGAGTCAAAAGACTCCATTAATAATAGCGTACCTAAATCTAAGCCTCAAAAACGTACGTGACTCCAGAAAGCACTCCGTATTGAGTCTCTGAAAGGCCAAGGTCGATCTCCAAACTGGTGTAGCTATCGTTTCCAGGATTGGCAAATACGACCATATAAGCCATCCACTGGGCGGTGGTGTGGTTGGCCAGCAGCACGGCCATATTAAACCCGTCCTTAAATGTGATTTTCTGATGCAGCGGAGCAGTGTCTGTGTCTTTATCCATTAAGGCCGAATCCATATTTTTATTGTCAATCGCAGACGCGGTTATAAATATGGAGGTTGGAGGGAACTATGGGGACTATGGGGACTGAGGCAGGGTTCAGGCTGATGGCGAGAGAAGAGGAAGAGCAGGAGACCAGATCGGATCTTTTGATGATGATCAGAAATCGATTGAGGATTGAGGTTGATGGGGATAAGGAGAGAGGTAAGGATAGGGATAGGGATAGGGACAAGGACAAGGAGCAAGGAGCAAGAGAAGGAGTAACGGAATTAAGCGCAAGAAGGAAGAACAGAGTTGGAGGATATAGGATCAGTAGATGAGATGTAAGGAATAGGAGAGTATGTTTGGAGGTGGGGTTTTAGTGGTCAAAGAAGTTTTTTATAGCAAGGAAAAATTTGAAATTTAGAGGTTTTTATGATTAATGTAGTTTTTATGATTTTGAGCGATTTATGAGGTCTTGGTATGATTTCTGGCTGTTTTTGATGATGCTGTGCAGCTCGTCCAGCTGTTTCTCCTTGTCAGTGTTCTTCTGCTTCTCTTTCTGTCACTCTTGCTCTTTGGCGGCCAGCTGCTGTCTGAGCAGCCAGATTTCGTCGTC
>JAGYYN010003859.1:0-10172 GCA_021441665.1 Euplotes cf. woodruffi 2 WChen-2021 | reverse complement strand
CTTGGATTGCATCAACAACTTCTGGGTGCCCAATTTCTTCCTTTAGCTGTTTACATTCCAGCATGATGTGCGCATTGTATTCATCTCCGTTTATAATAGCATTGAACCCGATTATCAAATTGATCACGCTTTCGTCTATTTTTGTTTCGCTAAAATATAAATTAACATGGGCCAATCGATTTTGGGTAGTAATTTAATTCTCGTGCTTACCTTATAACTTTTGTAAGTATATCTTTGCTAATGTAGTCGCTTTCGGCAAGATAGAATAAATTTGAAATTATTCTAACAAGGATGATTCTTGGTTCTGTCAGGTCTTCGTAAATACCGTTGTTATACATATTGTCGCTGATCTTATCGATAACTAAATTGCAGACTGCTTCAGGATCGCCGTTCAAAACACCGAATATTGACTTGCATAAATTCACAGGGATCTCTTCTTTAATCGCCTCGAACATAGGCATAATTGAAGCAAGGTCAAATGAGCATATGGCTTTGTAAATGTTCACTCGTGAGCTTGAGATGTCGTATACTTTACATATGTAGTCAAGGCCAGACTGGTCTCCCATTGCTATTCGTGTTAGGGAACCGACCCATTCCACAGAACTGTTGTCAAGCTCAAGTCCTTTGAGTAAAAGTCCTTCGACAAGTCTGGTATACAGTTCTTTGTCTCTTTTGACTTTGAAACTTTGAGAGACGATATTTTTACACGAAAATATCGAGATGAGGCGGTCACCAGAAAGCGTCACTAGCTTATGCAACAGCATGATAGTTTTGTATTTCTTCGGGAACAGCTCTTTAAACATTCTTTCGTATTCTTCCTTGACTCCGCTGATTTTACCGATCTCTGTATAGTGAGTAAAGCCTTGACATAGCATGAGCAGTCTTGCTGCCTTCTGGATGAAGGAAGAACCAGACCCTTCCTTTATGTCGAGTGCTTTTAAGAACGGCCTGCAATATTTTAGGAAGTACTCGAAGTCTCCTTGCATTAAAGATACTAGTCAAAGTAATGACGAGTAGCTGTAATTCAGCTCTTTTTCATTATTTTGATTCATCTGATCAAAGTATCCATTTGTTGTAAGCAGGTTTACTAGTCCTGGCCGACAGTATCCGTGAGCAAGTAATACCATGTGTTCGAAGATATGAACGTACCGACAAAGAGAATCGTCGTATGTGTAGAATTTATTTTTATACAATGCAGGACAATTAAGCTTTGTCTGCGAGCTATCGAACTTCAATGAAAGTACAAGGTCAACTATAAAATCTTCTGACTTGTAATTTGCTAGTTCTTCTTCAAACTTTTCCTTCAGTTCAACATCATCATAGTAAACTGTGTCGTATTCGACTGCTGGTTCATTTTGGTTTGGATCCTGATCAGCCACATGAGCATCCTCTTCTCCGCCTTCATTTTCTTGCTGAAACTGTGAAGTGCTCATTTTATCATCATCTTCAGAATCTTCAAGCGAAACATCATCGTCGGAATCGATTTTGTATTCTTTTGAAGAATGCTTTGATTGGCTTTGAGATAGTGGTTCTGGTTCAGGCTCCGAGTCAGACTGTGACTCTGGTTCAGATTCTTGTTCATCTTCGTCTTGATCTTCAGATTCCTCTTGATCTGATTCGTCTTTTAGTCTCTCATCAAGTGTGAAGCTACTCTTTCCGCTTGCCTTCTTTTTACTGTTGGATTTGAGTATACTTCAACTTGCTGGAGGCAGTTGCCCGTATTCATTAATCCTTTCAAGTGGATTTTCTTTATCATTTACTGGTCAATGAGGGAATCTGCGAGAGCCGCAACTGCATATTATTTTTAAATCTGGGATTTTTGGAGGATGCAAGTCGTGCCCTGCATGACAGAGCTCAGCACATCACAGGCACACTTTGACAACGACGTTTGCTGATTTCTCACAAGTTTCGCACTCCATGTATTTTTGTCAGAATTCTTTCTCGCCTGCGATATTGACAGTACATCCGATTTTAAAAGCTAATTGCTTGCTGTAACCTTTGAGGGCTTTTATTATTACAGCTTCTTTGTGATTAGAAGCTTCAATCTTCACATATTTATTGTTGTTTAATGCCTCTATTAAATCCTGGAATTCCTTTAGCTTTGTCTCTAACTTCGTATTTATTTTTGAAATAGATTCCGAAGCCGAACTGAAGAGTTTCTTAAAGCTCGAAGTCAAAATAGTCTGCTTGAATTTAGGATATCGGCTCCATATATCGCTAATCAGCCCTTTTGATTTCGCTATTTTGTTATCGACGTGCTTGATGATGAACTCAATAGCTTCTGAACTTCCCCAGACAGCATGAATGATTTTTGTGATGTGTTCTCTAAGCTCGTTCTCCTTAGCTTCTTTGCTATCTTCTTGGTCTACCACTGGTTGTTTAAGACCTCATACTTCTTCGAGTTTATTGAATAAAACGCGACATGCGTAAGAACAGTCAGGAATTTCAAATCTATTATGAGGCCTTCTCATTCTTCTGCCTGTCTTGTCAAGCTTGAGTGTGTTTCAAGCAAGCCATTTATCGTTAATCTGGAATTTCTTTCTGTCTTCAAGCGCCATCACTTTTTCTTCGTTTCCACAGGCTATTTCCAGAATGATCTCAACAGCTCTGTCGTTGTTAATCCTGAGTTTCTTAGATATCTCGCTAAAACTGCTTCTCAAGAGACTGTAGTTTCTAGAAGCGCAGGCTAAGATCACTGAAAGCATATGTTGGTCGACTTCAAATTTTTCAGAGAGTATTCTGGCTCATGACAAGTCTCCTTTGAAAACAGCAACGATAGCTCAAACGATTTCGGATGTCGAGCAGTAGTCTCCACATATGCTCATTAGCGGATTGTATTTGTCGCGGTCAGCTTCATTTCACATTAAATCTACTAAATTCAGCGCGAGGTCTGCTTTAATTTTGAGTGACTTTCATATCGCTTTTATATCTTTTTCAAGATTCGGGTCTTTTGCAAGAACTCCGAAGAGTCCACTTATAACTCGGTTTTGAGTCTCGCCCAGCAGACTCAGAAGGCTCGTTCTGACTAAATTCGAGTTCAGAAGCGAGAGGCCGACGATGATCCCGAGAATAGTCTCGGGGCTCGAAATGGCCTGCGTCTGCGGAACCGCTTCATAAAATATTTGTTTGGCAATGTCAGTAAAGAAAGAAGACTCGAACATCGATATAATGATCTCTTGCGCTCCAATCTGCGAAGGCATTAGCTTCTGCTCGATTGGAAGATATTTATTGATGCAAGCTTCAAAGAAATCATCAAGCGCTCTGGTGACTTTCTTCGTCTCTGTCTGCGGAATATGTAGTAGCATTTCATTAAATCGATTACAGCAGAATAGAATTGAAAGCTGAAGGATCAACCACTGAGACCTCTCTTCATCAGAAAATGAGTTCGAAAGCTTCTCAATCTTCTTGCTTTGCCAGTCTTCGAGCTTTCACGCATACATCGGCACCTTTGTGACATTTGACGTCTGGATGGTAATTGAAGTTGAAATCTTCTCTAAAAGTGTTAAGTAGACTTCAATATTTTCATGAGAGATGCATTTATTCACAAGACTCAGGATAATGATTCCAGGGCCATCGCCAAACAGTTGTTTTAGTGTCTCGAGATCTCCGTCTAAAATTTTGATCATGCTTTCTAGCAGCACAATGAAGTCAACGACATCTTTGCTCGTTCTGCCGTTAATCTGGGCGAATGGAGAGTCAATAAGCTCATTGGCGCTTTCAAGGTCTCTGAGTCTTGAAATATCTTTGTTTCTGTCTTCATAGAAGTTCTCAGTACTGAGCTCATCAAAGTAGGTGCCTGACACATCGTTCTCTATGTTCTGCTTGAGAGTGTAAAAAGACTTCATCGCGAACGCCTCAATTGCGTATTTCAGCTCTTTTTGTGCAGTTTCCTTATTTGCAGTAAAGTTACTCTTGAACATTAAAATTAGTATTTTTGGATCGATTTTCAATTCATTTTTGATTGTTTCTAAAGCAAAAAATATTAGCTTCGAGTGTGAATAATCCAAAATTATGATTTCGACTTTTATAAGTTGACAAATAAAGGCTAAACTTAGTATCAACTTACCTAAAGTTTCGAAGACATGCTTATTATTTGAGATTAATCGATAGCTGTTCATCCAAACTGCAATAATCTGTCTTAAGTCTCTTCGAGAATACCCGGTCATGTCAGCAAGAAGCTCTAATCTTGATGAATCGAACTCAGCAAGTATTTCGAATGTCTCCTGGTTGATTTTTGGGTTTGGAGTCGATCACTTGAAAATTCTAAAAGGAGATTGACTGATTATATCTAAGAATAGTTCTAAGTATTCCTCTCCTATTTCAAGTATCATTCAGGTAATTTTAAATGCTTCAATTAGTGATTTATTTTCGTTAATTTCCGTCATCGTCATATCAGTTAAGTAAGCAGTTGCAGTTAATCACATTGATTTGAATACAGTAAGTTTGACAATATCAAATTTTAAGTATTTGATTGTTGATCAGATGATTCTCTTTTCTGTTTTCTTTCTTCCGTCAATTATCTACAGCAACCAATCATAAGTAAAAGAGTATTATTTGATATTAAAAGTGAATGAAGTAAAGTATTTATAGCATACCTGTTCGACTCTTTCATTACAGATTTGATGAATCTCTTCCCGGCTTAGTTCATCATTAACATTTTCATTAGCCAATGGGTCTTGAGCGTCCTGATCTCCGCCAAAGTTCTGTACAATACCTTTAACTAAGTTTTTGACGGCTGCAATTCTCTTTTTGAGTCCTCTTTTGCGTTCGTCAACAGCTCCGGAGCGAATGAGGATCATGATGCTTTTATAAAGCGAGGCTCGAACAGGATCCAGGATTTCTTTGTATAAAATCTTCATTTCCTTCTTTTTATTTTTATCGTCTTTGATCTCAGCCATAATCTTCGGCTTGATTTGGAGGTTGTACTTGCTGGATGTAATAACGAAGTTGAAAAGAGCTTCAAAGACTTCAGTGTCTTCTTCATAGACTCCTAGCTTTTCTGCTAACTCCTTCATCGTTTTGCTTTGCCCAGTTAGTGCGGCAATAAACTCGAGGATGAGCATTTTTTGAGTCCAAAATCCGAGGTTCTCTGCTGAGATCTCTAAATACTCTAAGTCTCCTTTTGATGACATGTACAGGATGTGAGCTGGGGACGGGTCGACGTCATCAAGCGAGTTTTTGATTAAATTCGCAATTTGTAGCTCTGGCCCTTTCATTAGTAGCTGCATCCCGAGGAAGAAGTTTTTGAGTTTGATTGCTTTTTCTTCATCGATTCTGACTCCACTATTGATTGCGAGCTCACATAACTGTGGTGGTAATTCGTTAATTGAGTATCTGACGAAATCGGTGTCTTTTCGTAAGACCGCAATGATCATTTCCAAGACAAATATGTTTTTGATTCGTAATAATTTAGCTAATGAATGCAGGGTTCCTTTTGCATCTCCTTTTAGAATACAGTATATTGCATTGAACAAATGCAAATAGTGAGGTGGGAGGCACTCGTTTGTTAAGCTTTCGAGAGAAGCCATGACTAACTTATTGTCCTCTGTCGCAACACCGATAATGATTTTAAACATTGAAGGAGGTATCTTTAACTTTTCAGCCATTCTTTCCATCGGTCTTGGATCAGCTTCAAGTGCAACTTGAAGTATACCATCAATTGTGTCATTTGGAAATTGGGGAAATACTTTTGCAATCAGTCGTTTTATCGATAAAATTACAGTAGACTGTACTTGATTTATTCCTTGAGAGTCAGGGTTATACTCATTAAATGCAATTTCAGCGATAGTGACGTTAAAATCTCCATCTAATCCATGTTCTTCTGAAATTTCATAAATACTATTCAGCACGACTAAGTTATCTTGAAGGAGCATTCCGACTAAGCCAAGACTGATATTTTTATCAACACCTCAGCTTCTATGTAAAAGCATTGCAATGGCGCCTGCATCTCCTTCCAAAATCCCGTCGGTAATGTCTTTGTCAACATTTGGAAGGCTATTCATCTTCATAAATGAGTTAATAGCCTGATTGAAGAGTCTCTTAGTGACCAGTTCAACTGGCCTCGCAATAAGGTTAGCTAGTTTTTCCTGTTCTTTCTCATAAGTTTCACTAAGAGAAGTAGCAATGCTGGAGTCAACACATCGGCCAACGACGTCTTTAAGCGTCTTTTCTATTTGTCTGAGCTTTGCAAATATAAACACGCAAAATGTAATAAATACAGCAGACCCTGCTGCATTTGGAAGGAACTTAGCTGGGCTCAAAATGGCTCCAAGAATCAGCCAAACGAGGATCAAGCTGAGGTAGGCTGTGTAAAGCACTGTGAACACGGTCATGCTAAGATAAAATGCTGATGTAGTCACCCATCTGGGACATGTCCTCGTTACTACGAGCTTGCCGGTGTCTCTTGCTCCTGTTGCGTAATGACACACGAGCTCAATTAAGCCTGTGAAGAAGAACCATATTGAAAGTGCAAAGAGGATCAAGAAAATAACTTGCCCGTTTAGAGAGTTAAACCAAAAGTCGTAGGAGCTTGGATTGAATACATCTTCAATTGTATACGCTTGGGCGTATATATCTTGATTAATGATTCCTATCTGAAGCAGAGACCAAGTAATCGCAAGCAAGTATCAGTATGGTATTCCTAATATAATTATTATATGGATAAAAACAATCAAACAGTTGGTTACAACTCCTTCTTGACTAAATAAAAAGTAGATCGTTCTGCTCTTCATTCTTGCAATTATACCCATTTGCTTCGAGATAGCTTCAAGATCTTTTGGAATTCTAACTATTCCTTCAGTAAATCTACTTTTCTTTAAGCCAGAAATGCGAACGAGGACAAGCCCCCGAACATAAGGAATGCAGAATGACGGATTGAACTTTGCACCATATTCTTCCATTTCAAATGATCCGACAATATTAATTTTGAGAATTTCAGGGATCTTATTTTCTCTTCAGAATTTATTGTATCTCGTCTTTAAGTCACGAATAAGGATGAAGTCACTGGAGAAAGTACTCTTTGCGCATTCGCTTTTCAAAAAGCTGTTGACAGAGTTAGGTGCTTCAGATTCGTTATCAATATCAGCTTTTGAGTTCTCGGTATCGTTTTGCTTCTCTGACTCTGTCTTCCATCTGATATTAGTGTAAGCATCTGTCGAATGGTCAGATCTTAAGTCAATCATGAGGTTATTGCCCTTTAAGATATCCTCTTCGCGTTCGATCTCCTTTGGCTTGAGGCCTTCCTTTGTGCAGTACTCGAGATACTTCATTTTAACGAAATCGAGTCTAGTCGCAATCGTTGTGAAGTACTTATCAGCAGCAAGCTTCCATTCAGGAAAGTGGGTCGTGCTTTCATAGATCGACTCGATGAACAGCTCGAATGAATTAGACTTCGATCTCCTAATGCTTTCGATGTACAACTCTGGGACTTTAAATAAAGATACCGTGGCTTTATTCTTTTTCCTCAAATTCTTGCTAATAGCGCCTTCGCTGTTGTCGGTATCGACCTTTTTCTTGATAACTTTCGATGTGAAGAGGCCAAGGTGAAGGATCTTCACTTTTTTAGTCTTCTTATGCTCAATATTGAGCTTGCTTGAGCTACTGGCTTTTCCTTCGATTTCTTTCTTGGCTCTGGAGAACTTGCGGTTGCCCTCGAGGAACTTGAAGTACTGCTCTTCAAGAAGTCCTTTAAATCTGACTAAGAAGAAAACGATCGCGAAGATGGATAAAAGTGAGATCAAGCCACTGACTATCAAACTCATCAAAATAAACGTGTTGCTGACGATAGCGTCAATTTGGGCTTGAAGATACTCGCCCTTCGCAGTGTATTCGTAAGAATAATAAGTGTTATTCGCAGCCTGCGCAATCAAGTGAGTCGAGTCGAAGTAAACTGAGTTGTAGAGCTTCAAACTTATCAATGTATTTTGCTTTTCACTGTTTGGCGTCAAATAAGGACATGATGACCCTGGGATGTGAATTAGCGTGTCTCTGAAGTACGATGGCTGTAAAACGCCAATTGAAAGAAAAGCAAGCAACCACGGACGGGCTTGTATGTACTGTTTCAATGAACTGTGCACCCACATTCTTGAGTAGCCTGGACTTACTGTCGGGTACAAATATACTCTTGCATCATTTGCATATGAACTGAAATCATTTTTGTTGTCTGCTAATAAAATTTGTGATGTGATTGCAAACTGATCATATGTCGGAGTGTATGTCAGACTTGCAGTTGTCGTTGACCCGTCGATCAGAAACTGTACTGGTCCATCGTCAAGCGTGATTGTGAAACTGCCTTGACCAGCCGACACAGCTGTACCAGACGCCGGACAGCTTCCGGCTGAGTTTGAACAAACATAAAGGATTGACTGACAATAGCTTGTTGTATCTATATAAGTTTTAGAAAATCCTGCATCTCTTGTCGCTGCTGTTGGTCAACCCGAGTCAACTGTATTTACTGTAGCTCCAGCAACACAGTGAGTTCCTTGAGGAGTTTTTACAGTAACGCTGTTTGTTGTGTAGACGCTATTTTGATTAATATTTAATGATCCGACTGTAACAGTAAATGTCATTGTTGCAATTTTTAATTTGCTAAAGCTGCATATTCAATAAGATCCAGAAACAGTTAATGTTGTAACAGTATGAGCATTTTGGAAATACACAGTTGGATAGCTATTGGATATAGTAAACTCCATAGTCGTTATCACCATAGGCTTTACCCAGGAGCTGCTATCCTTATAGTCATAAAGCAGTAAATTTTGGCTTGAATCTCCATCATATGTCAAACTTAGCTTTGGTATAGTGACACCTCCAGGAATGTGTATTTCAACATATCATTGTACTGTTCCAGCATCAGACTGAACACTTATTGTCTGTATCGAGCTTTCAAGAGGATAGTTAACAGATGTAGATCTCGATGCGCTGACATACACATCAACTTGAGAAGAAGAGCTTGTATTCTCCAATAAATACACAATACAATTTTTTGTCTTAATAGCAAACTCATTAACTCCGCTCATAGAAAGGCTGGCATCAAAGATTCTGTCTGCATAAAACCCAGTTCTAAAAGCCAGGTGTTTTCCAGCATTATTAGTATAAAAATTGGAAGGAATCAAGATGACAATAATAAAGAGTAAAAAGCAGTATTTATAAAGATTAGTCTTCCAGACTTTCTTTCGATCATATTTAATGCTGAGGGGGTATACATCATCGTCATCGGTGTCTTCATCAGGTACTTTACACTTGCACTGCATCATCCATGTCTTGGAGATATCAGGAGGTATATCAGCTCCAAAGTCTCAAAATGTGCCTGATCTTTTCTCGATGTCCCTGTAGCAACATTAGTTTACACGGATCCAGCAGACTGAGCTATCTTAGATTTAGTATCTTAGCCATTGAGTATCGTTTATGGAAACAGCAAAGAATATATTTATATGCAAAAGGGATATTGAGAAGGGAGGGGGAGGGTATGGGTTTTGAGTCGGAAGAAGGGAATTATGGTTGTATCGGGTGATTTAAGGGGAAGTTTGAGATGGAGAGGAAGGAGAGATGAGTGAAATTAGGTGCGCGGTAATGGAGTTATTGAGGGAAGTGTTAATATGTAAAAGATAGGTTTTAAGTTGGAGATAAAATTTTCTAGTGGGGTTTATGATATAAGGAGGTTGAAAATGTGAGAAAAAATTTCCTCTCAAAAAATGGTTTATTTAGTTTTATTGTTGAGGGTTTGATATTAATGATATCAAATTTAGATTTTAGAATAAAGCAATCTATTTAGCTTATAACACAATTGTACAATTCTAAAATTAAAAAGCAAGATGATAAGTCTATTTGAAAATCTTAAAGAGAGAGCTTACTTCTTATCATTAGCTCCATCTTTAGATTTGGATTTACTTTTCTTTTTGTTTGTTTCAGTATGTCCACTTCCTGAAGCATATGATACATTCGTCCCTCTATTTGATGGTTGTCTGCCTTCTTTAAGTTCTTCATCACTATTGTTGTTCTCATCTTCATCCTCTTTGATTGTATCATTTGCTCCACTTTCACTATCTACATAAAAAGTGTTGAAATAAAAAGTTGGTTTATCAAAAAGTGGTGGGCTGTTCAGATTCTAAAAAATCGTGCATAAAAAATTCAAACTCCACCAACCCGACGGAACGCAACTATTCACATCCACTAAA
>JAGYYN010003858.1:0-23921 GCA_021441665.1 Euplotes cf. woodruffi 2 WChen-2021 | reverse complement strand
TATAAAAGCAGATGCTTTAAGTTTTTTGAGGTTCCAGCCTCCAAACACAACGAAACTCTTTGAATTTAGCCGAAGTGCACCGATGCCAGATCCTTTAAAGTGAAGCTTGATCTTGAGTGTCTCCCACTCAGCCTTTTCTCTTTCGTAAAACAGCCGCTCAATCGACTTGAGAGGATTGAATCTCGAAGGGTCTTCTGGGTCGCTTTCTAAGCCTCCAAAGCAAAATACTGACTGGTTGGTGCATACCACCAGGGATGCTGAGAATCTCGGACAATTCAGGATTGGAAGCTCTTTCCATATGTTTGCCTGCACGTCGTAAATGCTGCAAGTATTTGTTGGATTGTTCGATCCTGTCGAACCACCTGCAATTACTATGCTTTTTCAATCAGGTGTGATCCCTAAATTGCATTATCACTTTTAATGCTAATTTACTAATAAAATTTTTATCATTTTTAGAAATTATCAAAAATCAGTAGAAATCGGTATATCATCAATAGCGTATTATTCGATATTTACCTGCTGCAAGAGATAACTTGGGTTGGCTAAGTTTCTTGATAGGAATAAGGATCTTCTTGGACAGTTCAACTTCATATCAATTATCAATCGCATCAAGTCCAAGGTCATCTTTTGCTCCTCCGATTAGATACACTCTGTTATCAGTGCCATAGGGAACAGTGATTACTTTCTGTAAGTGTAGTTTTAAAGCCATAATTGTCTCGTCATAAACCTTATCATCCTCCACTTCCTTTCTGCAGAGTGTTCCCTCTCGAATATAGTAAAACGAGTTCATTTGGTCTGACAGGAACTCTTCACTGTTCTGAGAGGAGACCTCTCGATTCGAATTGAGTATCTTCTCTTCATCTTCAGCTTCTTCGTCATCATCTTGACTTTGAGGGAGAACGATCTCGCCGAAGTTCGGATTCTGCTTATCAATAAGAATACATTCGCTCGCAAGCTTGCTGAGGATATTCTCGATCCTTACTTCGTCCATCTTTACATTGCAAATGCTATCGATGTAGTCTTTAACTTCTTTGATGCAGTTCGACATTTTGCGGCTGTCATCTCTGAGATCGCTAACGACGTCGTCGAATTCCTTTCTCCTCTGGCATATGTACGTGTATCTCAAGTCTTTAATTTTGCTCTTCAGCTGGTCTTTGTGCAAGTCGTACTTCTCGATGATCTTTTTGTCGTTTAAGTACTCGTGCATTCCATCGACGTTCTTGACGAGCTCAGTCAGACAGATAGATTGGTTTATTTTCGCCACTGCTTTATTCTCGAGGTCGTCAATTTTCTTTCTGAATATCTCGAAGAACTCAGCGATTGTGTACTGGATCTTCCTCGTGATCTCGGTCTTATTAATCGACATGAATTCTTTCATGAGTTTGTGGAATTCATAGTACTGTTCGTCAAAGACCTCCTCGACTTGTTTAGCGACAGACGCAGTGAAGACAGGCTTCTCGACTCTTCCTCTGTAAACACAAGTCTCGCAAAGCGTTCTGCCGGTTGCTTCTTCATATGCGACGATGAAGTTGCCGTGTCTTTCGCAGATCTCAATGCTTTCTCGCTTGACTTGCTCTTGTTTTGACGCTAAAGTCGATGATTAAATTGCTCTCGAGGAGATAAAAGCAATAAGGCCTACTGATTCTCAATCCAACGGGGCTGCTAGCTCTTTTGTCGTAGGGACGCTCATCCATTCTGGCTTTAGAATCGCGCTCAAGCCTCCTGGCTCCTTTGCTCTTAGTTTTGCTTCTTTTTGCTAACTTTGGCAACATTTTTAAAAAATGCGGAAATTTTAAATTATTATTGCTGAAATCGGTTGTTTAAATTTAGAATCTTAATGTTTAGAGATTTGCATTGCCAAATGCTTATTTTATTTGAATTATTACTTGTGATTAATCTTTATTTACAATATTTCAAATATAGTTATTAATAATTGCTTAACTAAAATATATAAATTGGTTTAATATTTAATTCAATCTATTTATTGAATAAAAAATTTTTAAAATAATTTGTTTAACATCTATTTACTAAATTTTATATTGAAATGGCTAATAAAGTATTCTTCACGGCCTGTCTTTTTGCTTTTCTATCTTTACGTTTAAAAGCAGCTGTGTATTTGCTATTTATGATTAGTATATTAATAAACTTTGATAACCTACACATTTTGAGTTCTTTTCCTTTGATTTTTTCATACTTCGGTTTTAAAACAATATCCTTGAGATCACAGTTTTCTGTAAACTATATCAAGATTACTTATCAAACCAAACTGATTTTCCAATCGTTTTGTTTTTCCATGCTATTGAAGTCTATAAAGTCAGTCACAAATCTTTACGATCAGTTTATTTTCTCGAAAGCGAAGAACAAGGCAGTTGTTGAGGCTTGCTTCTTAAAGAAGTGATTCAGTTGAGATTTCGAAGGTCATGTCTCCATTCTTCATTATAAATCTCGTTATCTGTGATTTTTGCAGCTCTAGCAATATAACTCAATTGCTTACTTGTTAATATTTGGTTCTCGCTTAACATTTGTTTTCTTTAATTCTAGATTAGTAACAAATTGTGACTGCGTACCAATTGAAAATTTATTATCGTCAGAATGGTTCAAGTATTCTTTTGAGAGTAAAAACTCAGGGTCGTAGATGCACTTCCTCACAATTTCTTTGTACTGGTCCAAAGACGAGTGACATCCATTTGCTGCATGGCTAAAGGGCATTAAACTTCATTTTTGCTTCACACTTACCTCATCCGATTTTTGGATTTTAAAATTTTATCGACCTGATAATCATTAAGCTTTAACGACTGGTCTTGGTCATAGTTCCGAATCCGCCTCTGAGATAAGTCTCTATTGCTAAACGTGCGGATTATTTCCTTTTTAGAAACAACCGCGTTGTCTTGCTTTTGATCTTCCTTTTCATGTTCTTGGACTGCATCATTGTCTAAAGCAGATTTACTAACTGATGGGTTAAAAATAAATCCCCATTTGACAGCCAATTTAAATCAATATTTTACAGCCAAAAATAATCGGTCAAAAAGCAACAGAGGAAAATATTAATAAACCAAATAAAAAATAAGTTTTTAATTTTTGCTAATAATTTTTATTTCCATTTGATATCATCTAATTAATTTTAGCGATTGCTTATTACTTCTGCTCGATTTAATTAAGATCAAATATATTTGGTTTGAATCATTTTCGGCTTGAAAATGGGGATAATACAGTTATGAATTACCGATGTTTTTCTTTTGGTTGACAGCAATAATATTAAAAATCCTGCATTTGTTATTTTCTGAAGTTGGACTGGCAGTTCGAGTTGAGTTAATCTGATGCATCTCCCCGTTCACTTCGACCACTTCGTAGCCTTCAGTCAGCGAGAAGTTTATTCGACTCGGCTGTATTTTCTCTATATCCCCAATGTTTCAACACAGAATTTTAGTCAAAATTCGGAAATTATTTGAATTAAAAAGTAAATTTTACCGTTGGAAGGACTGGATTGGTGCTGAGGGTGAAATCTAACTGTATTTGGTGTATTCTCTGCCTCTTCAACATCCTCAGATTTTTTGTTATTTTGGTTCTCAATGCTTTTGCTGTACTTTTGATACCGAGAGCTATTTCTTTGCCTGATTGAATGAGTCTGCTGACTATTCGTCCACTTTGGCGACAAGTACTTCTCAGGTGTTGTAACATTTGCTTCATTTAAAGAAAAATCGTTATTATTTGCAAAGGTCGGATTTGTTTTATTTCATTCTTTTTCTCGTATAAGATTCTTGCGAAAATGTCGCTTTTAATGGATCTTGTGTGAACTAAAATCCTTATGAGATTATGCTTACTGGTCTAAATGTGTTTGAGCTAGATATCCTTTCGTTGAAATGCTGTCTTTGCATATTCTCGCTCCAATTTGAGCTCTATTATGGATAAGCTGTTTCGCTACCTTCATTATTTCCAGAAGATTATTGACGTAGTTATTTTGTGGCTGGCGTTTATTTCGAATTCGTAAAGATCAGTCTTTTTACTGACAACGAAGGCTTTGTTTCATGATGCACGCTTCCAAGTCTCCGATTGCTATGTTCAGTGTTCAGTCTGTTCCTTTCAACATCGATGAAGTACCGATCATCGATTTTAGTCTTGTTTCCAGGAAGTACTTGAGTTTTCTTGTGGAAGTGGTAATTGTCGATTAAGTTCGAGTTGATATCTTCTCTTGGCTTTATTTGACTCAGAGATCTGGTTTTCTCCTAATTTATTTTATTTAGCTAATTAACCGTTTACTGTTAGTCATGTTCAAGAAAATAGATTTTGATAATTTAAATGATTTCATAAAGCAAAAGAGAAATTAATAATTTACTTTACGTTTTGATTTTGCTTAAATGTATTCAAACACCAATATTAAAATTAAAAATATAATGGTGATAGTTAAATCTGTTATATTTTCTAAGTACTAATATTCTAATATATTTTTGAGTTGTTTACATGATGTCCCTGGAGTATTTTTGAGGTTTGATTATCCTCAATAATATTCTGATCCCATTTCCTCTCGATAATTCCGTCTAGAACCTCAACAGAAACATGTGAATTAGATCTGCGTCTAAAGATATAAAGCAGTCTTTTACTTTGAAGCGATTTCAAGTGGTTGTCTGATGTCTCTCTGCGCTGAGTCATCAATTCTAAATGGTAAAGTAAACTCAGCAATTTATCTATTTACCAATTGATCATATTGCTAATCAGCTTGTTACTTCAAGTCCTTCGAAAGATCAAATCACCTGTTTTGAAGTGGAACTTTCTACATTAAAATTCATCACCCTGGTTTTTACATTATTTAAGATTCGAGCCAAACGCAGCAATTTTTCTAACTGCTGCGTCTTTCGCGATAATTGTGACTTTATTCTTGTCAAGCTTGATCTTTAGGTTCTTGGCCGACTTAGTCTTCCACTTCATATTTATTTTATTTCTATCAATCGCAATCGTTGCGTTTGCAGTTTTATTTCTATAAATTTGCAAAGGACTAAAAATATTAAAAGCTATGGTACTCAAGATTGATTAGGAAGCTATACGTAGATCAAGCCCCGCTGCTGCTTGGCTTTACTAATGCTCTAATAAACTCAAAATTAAATCTGTGCTTTTTATTTATAAATATACAACTGACAAAGAAAGAATTTAATTGTTAAATCACTTATGGTTAAAAATAACTTTAGAGCAATACAAAACGAGACTTGCACAATGACCACAAAAATGATAGCAAAGTCACTGAGACGCACAAAAACTTAGCCATTTGTAAGTATTCGAAATTTGGACGGTATAGTGCTTGACCCTGTTTCATTTGCACATACGCGCAGAGAGATCGGACCTCTCAGCAACCAGAATAGCAGAATACTTAGTAATAATGCAAGCTTTCTTGACAGAAGAATCACAGAGAAGCTTAAGCAGTCGAGAGATCCTATTAATGGCAGTGGGGGTGGCAAACCGCAAAGGAATCATGATTTTAAAGTCAAACATCAATATTTAGCGCAGAAACACGATATTCCACTAAAAGGTACGATACTTAAAATAAGCAGAAGTAAAAATAATTACTAAGCAATTGAGGAGATGAAGTACATACAAATATTTGATACTGATTAATATTAGTTTACAAAAAATACAATATGTTTATTTTTGCAAAATTTTTATTTTACAAATAAATTTTATTTTTTATCACAATTTAATTTGAGTTTTTTAAAATAAATTCTCATTGGTTATTTAAAATAATCAAAGAAATAATTTAACTAATT
This sequence comes from Euplotes cf. woodruffi 2 WChen-2021, assembly GCA_021441665.1. Lineage (NCBI taxonomy): Eukaryota > Ciliophora > Spirotrichea > Euplotida > Euplotidae > Euplotes > Euplotes cf. woodruffi 2 WChen-2021. The sequence goes on along the minus strand of JAGYYN010003858.1, from coordinate 18,168 downwards.
TATTTCAAGCAAAAAAATCAATTAAGTTTGATTTCGTTATATTACATATCGAATCAGATTTTGGATAAAATTTTTAATTTAAAAACTAAAAATAAATTTTACATAGTAAAGACCAAACATCAAATATTTAACTATTTTTTCTGAAATTATATATCAATTAAAAGCTCTTATAAAATTTTATAACTTTCATACAGTATAAAAATCCTTTCTAAAAAATACTAAAGGTTGCTATTAAGTATTTTGATTTAAAATACGTTAAAATCTCTAAAAATACATGATCTATAGACTATTCTGCGTCGAGCATAAATATCTTGCATTCATCATGAAGTGTGACTCCGATCAGAAACACTAGTAAACCTAATATTTCTTTTCCATCACAAATAAACTCCTGCTTCAGCTAAGATTTTACCTTTTCATTTACAGATATAAATCAGCAGGTTCTTCAAGGTAAATTAGACGCATCGGGTAGAGAGACAGCAGCCAACCAAGCACAGATAAATCTTCAAAATTCGTTGCTAAAAAGGCGAAATGCAGCTTTTGACAGCCTGGCTAACAACTACAAGTCAGCTGTGAACAACAGATATCAAGGTACTGCTGGGATCTAAATTTATAGTGCCTTCAACGAACAAATCTAAGTTTAATTTGGGCTCCAAGCCTGCGCAGACTCGGTTTTTAGTGAAAAGCAGCGAATTTAAAGATAATGGCAATAATACGTGACTAAATAAACAGCTGGAGACCTCGAAAAGGCTGTCTCTTTTAGTCAACTCTACCAATAGCTATGAATATATCAGGCGAAAAGACCACAACCATCTTGCTGACCTCGGATATGAAAATATTTCCAAGCGGAACGAGACAGTAAGAATCATTCAGAACGATAAAGGTATCAGCAGGCTGAATTTACACCGATTCTGACTCTTTGCCGATTTAGATGCTCAAAAACACCAAAATCTCGTTGAAGAGTTTAAATCAAGCCCGAGGATGAGAAAATCAATCGCTTCTTCTATTGTAAGCAAGATGAAAAGATCCTCGTTTTTTGATATTTTTCGAAAATTTCCTGTAAAGCAGACTGCTTTTGGAAAGGATCAGAGAAACTCAGTTGATAAAGCACTTCCAGATCTACTAACGAGGCTGAGGAATAGCAACAGTGAAGAAAGAATCGATAAATTTGATTTGTTAGCTAGTAATTTAGATTCTACAGAAATAACCCCGACGAATCGAAAACTATTCATACAAATAAATGATAAAGCTCAAGATTTGGGAAAGCAAAAGAAAGTAAAGTTCAGTCAAGCAATCGAGAAAAATCATGAAGATAAGGTATGATTATGTTCTTATATCAATGATAGATTATCAACAGAAATTTTAAACTCCAAGAAAAACTAAAAAGAAAAGTGCTGGATCAGATAAAGAGTAAAAACATAAATTCTCAGTTAAAACACTGAAATACAGCAAATGAAGTTGTAAAACATCATCCATCAACTAAAGAACTTATCCTTGAGTAAAGCAATTTAATCTTGCAAAAGTTATTCAATATTGACAAAAAATAACTATTAAGATTTTTACCATTTATATCAAGTGTGAATTTTTATATTTCAAATATATCAAGATTGAGTTATTTCAACTATTATTTTATCTAGTTTTATGTATTTTTTTATCCAATTAGTACTGTACTTACTCATTTTAAAATAAAATCTTGTTTTGATAAAATAATCTATTTTTTGCGAATAAATAATTCTCTAATCTTTCTCAAAATGACAGTCGCATATAAGATTGAAGCCAAACTTGTTAAATAGCTAATCTCCAATCGGCCTAATAATTTAATACAATTTATCAATGGATCGACAAAATGTCCCATTCGACGAGTACGATGAAGAATACCCCGAGGAGATTACTATATCTCAGCTAGAGTTGTATTTCCCCTCGGCAAAGCGAAACTGAAGGGCGACCTTAATCACTGCACTAGTGATCATTGGATGTCTCACTGCCGCCATCACGACCGTCAGCTTAATCGATCAAAACGAAGATGACATATTTTGAATATGGCTGTGCTTTTCAGCAATATTCCTGTTAACCATCTCCTTACGGATCTGGTGGATATGGTGGTGCAAGCCTCTCGACAGCTACTTTTGGTTTACTCTCCGCATCCGCCTGTCCACGTCGGTGATGGCCTTTACTCCGTTCATTAGCTTTTTGTCGTCAGCGATGATAAAGAATTCATCAGCGAAAGATTGAATATTTCTGGACATCTTCTACATCGTACCCATGATGACGGTGTCTCTCGTCATCAACTTGACCAATATCGTGAAGCTGCTCAGACTGTGGTACGTCTGGAGGAAGATCATCAATACCGCCGAAGCCCAGAGGAGAAATGCTGAAAATACCTTCAACACTTTGTTTACAAGTCGCCAAGGCTACAATGAAGCTCGACAGGAGATCGAAGCCGCTGGAATTCAAAGCGTCGAACTCGATGAAATCCAACGCATGGAGTGGAACAACGCAAGGCAGCTCTTGAGCCAATTTGGAGCTCAAGCTCTCCAAAATATCAACATGTTACGTCTCATCTTGAACATTGACGGTGAGAGAAGAAATCCAGAAGACACAGATGAACACCGAGTCATTCTTTATAGCAGAATCAAGACTTTAGTCTACGAGAAAGAAAAACATGGCCATGCTGATTCTTGTTCTATCTGCTGAAACGAGTTTGATGAAAAGGAGTCAGTCAAAATACTTCCAAAATGAGCACATGTTTTTCATGAAGATTGCATAGAGAAATGGATACTTAAAGCAAAACATACCAATATTTGCTGCCCAGTATGAAGAGTCAATATAAAAGAAGAACTAGATATTGAAGAAGCAAAGGCGAATGAAGAACAAGAGAAAACTAACCCAGATATTTCGATACAAGAGCAATTAGAAGATGGAAAAAGCCTAAATGAAACTCAAAATGTGGATTTGTTAAATATACAACAGCCGAGCGATATAGAGTCGAATTGTTAACTACAATTTCTAAACTTGTCTTGCATATGTAAATTAAAAATATTTGCAACATAGTTTGTGCTAGAGACTTGGTATTTTTTTGTATTGCTATATTACTAAAGACATTATGATTTGAAAAAAATTTATCAATCGAAATCTTCAATATGATTTTATTATAAAATTAAATCCGAGCCTGAACTTTATTTCAGTATTGAGGAGTATTTATAAATCGCTATTATCGTATTTATAACGTTGTTTCATAATTGATTTGATCATTCCAAAGCTATTTTAATTCTTTAACTATATCTCCGAGTTTAATGATTAAAAAAGATATCTCAAAGTAGCTTACTTATGTATTGTGTATCTCTTTACCATCTGGTTTCAATCCATCCAGCTCCTTTTTTGTTACAGTTTTCCCTAGAATAATCAACAACATAAAACCTTCGTTACCATATCAAAAGTGTGGTTGTGCATATCGATTTGAATCAATGCCTAAAGATAAACCGCTTGTGTACCTGCTATTTGTTTCTGCTGTATTTTTATATTTTCAAAACCTTGGTTTTGCCCAAATGTCCCCGTGATGTTCTTTACATCATCAGTTTTATCAACTGACGAGCTGTTAATGTTGAACAAAGACTTTCAGGCTAGAAATTACAATAAAAATGTACTTTGGTTCCTATCTATCTGTGGACCACTGTCTACCGGATACTTTAACATTCCTATTGGCGCCTGCATGTTGTTGTACGTTCCTAAAGAACTGTACTTTTGCTTTTCTACAGTGAGGTTGTTCAACGCGGAGATCATCTATTCAGCAGTTAGACTAAAGGTTCACAATCATTGAGTCTAATTTATTAAAAAATCAGTCAAATCACGATTTACCTTGTTTCTATTGTTTCTTAGCTTATTTTTATCTAAATAAAATATATTAAAAATTAAAATAATTAAAGAAAAAGGAAGAGCATTACAGTTTAAGTTGTTGTCGTTCAGTTTATTTCAACATTTCTCTGAGTCCTTCTTTGTTCCTCTTCGGGGAAATATGGATCTGGGGGAGTACTGGGAACTGGTTTTTGAACCTTATCAAGTTGCTAGTATTTTTATCGCTTCCTCTGTCATATCTCCGCGAAGCATTCGTGTACCCGAGATCAACAGTGTATTCTGTGTTTTTAGTCTTGATGTGCTTATCAAAATCCTCTGAAATTTGTTCTTGCTTCGGGAGCTGGTCAATTGAAACTCTTCCGCTGCTGAACAGAGACTCAGGAGAGTGCAGTGATGGCTTGCTAAGTCGAAAGGTTTCTCTATTTCTGCGTCTTGTCAGAAGCCGCTGAATGTCCTCAGTCGAGGTGTTTTGCGATAATTCTCTGCTTCCTGAATTCGGCAAGTAAAATATCGGCTGATGGACTAAAAAATTAGGGACTGATATTACTATGTGAACTAAATATTTGGATCGTCGATGAGTTGCTTAGATTTTTATCAGGTGAATTATTAGATTTTATTGGTGAATGGTGGTCTATAGCCTAGTCAACTTAAAATTTTACTCATTCCGAGAGGAACTACATTGCTTTCTTGAATCATATACTTTATTCCATCTGCATCGTTTCTTTCTGATAAGAAATTCTTTTTGCCTGTTGTATTTGAGTAACTTAGAGCGTTATATTCAGAAAGGTTCCTTTGTCTTGATCTATTTTGGCTTTGTTCCATAAATATCAGTATATTTATTCATGATATCTTCCACATGACTAGCTGCTTGATTTTTCCTAGAGTATCAAAGTTAATTCGTACTTCTTGGCTCCTGCAATATCGTCAGCTTTAAAAGAATCTCGAACAAAAAATTTTGAGCTCTGTTTATTCGAGTACACAGCACTAATCGAGTTCATGTGGTTATTTCCTGCTAATCTTCGCTGCTCTATCACTGTAGTTTTGCTGTCTTCTTTGCGGGAACAAGTCAAAGCCTAATCAGATTAAAAACGGCTAGCAATATAGTGCAAATTTCTATGCGTAAATTTCATATTTAAGCTAACTGACAACAAGAATAAATAAAATTAATTTCAAATAATCTTGGCTGAGACAATAAAAATGTAAAATTTTACTTTTAATCGACTTGCTGTAGTCTTGTTGGAATTCAATCGGTAACTTTTTGTCTTTGAATATGCGAATTTTTCTTTTGCAGCTCAGATCAAAACTCATTTCTATATGGAAGCTATTTTGATTAAAATTGCGCAGTATTAAGGAATTTAACACCAACTGGATCTACTTATTGTTTTTACAGTCGCTGAGCATATATAATGCTAATTCCGTAAGATTAGTATATAATAAGGATAATCAGGTAGCATAAGCCCATAAGGATATTAAGTAGTTTGAGCAGAGCCAATTGAGCAAGTCCTCATCCTGCTATTTAACAAATAAACTTAAGCTATTTTCCAGTGACTGTTTATACAAATCAATAGTAATAAAAAATAGCAACCGAAGGCTTGACTATGAATCCAGCACTAGAATTGCAGTTAGTCTTACATATTTATTGATTTCAATATAATTTTGCAAATTTAATATGGACAACATTACATCGAGCTTCAAGAGCATTGATATCCTGAAGAGGTAAACACACTGAGTTATAATTGTAGCAGTCCAGCAAAGAAAAACAGCAGTAAACTATCAACAATCTTGCCGATGAAGAGTAAGCGGGTTATTAATTACTTTAATTGCTGTTTTATAAAGATATGAAGGATTATATGCAAAGCATTAAAATAAAATTATTTTATAGATGAAATTAAGTTCTTCTCAATCATGCCAAAAAAAGTCAAAGTTCAATTTCGATGCAAAACCTCCGAGCAGAAAATTCCTTAATAAATCCGCATTGCTGCATGATAAGGTGAAGGAAGATTTAGCGAAGATTACTTTACTCACAATGTCCCAGCCTGAGCTGCCTCAGTTAAATAAAAGTAGCTCTTGGTGTTAATGAGTTTAGAATAAGCAAAATAACCTTCATGAGCTCAGCAATCTTAACTTCCAGCAGTGACTCGATTTACTTTATAAAAAGGTACAAAATCAATATAATTTTTTATTTAGAATGCTGAAGCAAATAAGCGAAATAGTACTCTAAAATCAGATATGAAACTCAAGTTTCTTAATTTATTACTGAACAAGTACGGACAAGCTGTTAAAGTATAGTCATAAAGAGCCGGTTAAATAATTCGAGGAAGATTACCGAGACGTATATAGTAAATATTATCTTTACATTTATTGAAATCAGTCTTAAAAATACAGTTATTTTATAATTTTGACGAATGCATGAATCATCATAAAATTATAAAGATCCACAGTCTTTTCCGTTAAAACTAAAATTATATTATTATCCAAATATCATCTGTAGAGCAAATCAAAGTACTGAAGCGGGGATTTCAATCAGTACAAAACGCAGGGCTGTCACCAGTTCTTTGGTCCAAACTCGACTAAGCTCCACCTTAAAAAGGCAAAGTAAGGCGAGTCTAACATTGAATTAGAGATTTGAAGCTGATCAGGTTCAAGCGCAAGGTCAACATTGGCCTTAAAATGAAAATGCTGTTGAGAAGCAATACTTTCAAAAGTACAGTGCATTTACATCTTTAGAACTCACGAACAAAGGCTCTGTTGGACAAATAGCGCAACGCAAACCTGTGGTTGAAGGCAAGCGGTTCTCACTAGCAATATAGACAACGCCATTGACTGTTATAATAACAGCAGCTTAGACTGACTGTACTCAAAAATGCCGATTGACTCTTCATTAAAGAATTTTCGAGGTAGATGATAATTAACAATAAGTAAAAATCAAATGGTTGTTCGCAGTCGGGAAGATTTTCAAATTTAAAACTGATAAAGTTTTATTTAATTATAGCACTTTTACAACTGAATGCTTTAATTAAAACTTGAGCTTGATATTTATAACAAAATAAAAATAATTTTGAACTCATATGAACTATTGAGCCTATGATGCTTGACTATTAACAATAATATTTGGATTTAAATATAATTGTATATTTGATTAATAAGTTTATGACTGATATGATTTACACATTTATTTTGAATTTAAATCTCTTGCAACTAAAAGTTCAATAGGCTAACAACTTAATATTAAGTAAATTATCGATTATTAAATTATGATACTTAGAAACTATGCTCGTTAGTAAAGAAATAATAGAAAATTATTAGATATTAAAATTTTACATCTTTAATATTTTTAAACTAAATTATTGCAATCACAGTCTTTTACCAATATTAGTCTTTTAAAATAAAAATAGAAAATTAGACTATTAAATTGATTAAATTTTATATATCAAGTAATGAGTCTTAATATCCTTTAAAACAACTAGTTACAAGCTAAAATTATGATTTGTTGAGTTAAAACTAAAAATAATGTCAATTTATTATTTTTAAACAAACATCAAACCATTGTATAATAAAAAAGTGTAGTTTATTAAATAATGATAAATTATTATTTGTAGGTTAAAGATTTGATTAATAGTGACTGCCTGCTAGAGGTTATTTATATTTCTTCATTCAATCATAATATTAATTGGCCAGCCAAATATCTGTGTTATAATGCAAACCTCATTTATACCTGGTGTGGTAATATCAAATTTATTAATCGATAATCTCCTTGCCCGAACTTATCTGCACCAGTATTAACCTTTGCTTAGAAAGCTGGAAACCCGTTACTCAAGAAATCGACGATATGAACGACTCCAGCTTCGATCCAGTGAAAATGAGGTAACTTTAGCTAAGACTGGAATAGAAGCAGCAGTGAGGAGTATGGCTTTGATATCGCGAAGGAGACGATCAACTTCAACTACAGCTATGTCTCTTCGAAGCTCGGATATGTAAGTGCACTCAAGCCGAAGCACAGATACTCTTAAACTCACTATTGAGAGTAATTATTTCGCCAATCCGGCAATATTATTAATAAGATTGAAGTGAGTAATAGGCTAAGTTTAGCTCCAAATTAATAGCTTTGTTATCAAACCTCGTTCCCACAAGCATATAAGGATTGCTATTTCTCCTCAATAATATAATGTGCGATTTGGTTATTTACTCATACCATAAATCGATATTTGGGTAATCCAAAAGTCATATTGACAAGTGAAGTGAGTTTACAGCAACGCACCGAGTATTCTTCACTTTTGGATTCATTATTCAAAAATATTATATTTGCGGGATATCAAAATTAACGAAATTTTATGGTAAGCGAAATCATGGCAAATTTTAAGTAATAAACGAAGGCAGGTAATAGGACTAGAATATGTCTGCGCTGACGAGACCCACCATTGATGCTCAGGATTCAGAAGGATCAGATAGCTCTGATTCGTTTTCATTTGATTTTAGCTGAGATTCACAGCCGCAGGGACTTGGGCGCTCAACGTCTCTGCTTTCGTGCTGAGCAATGATGAACTTTGTGGTGTTTCGCTTGAGCTGCGGATAGCTGAAAATTGATTTTGAATCACTCAGTGCTCGTTTTCTTAATACCGGAGTTTCTATAATTAACCGTAAATAAAGTTGAACCAAAGGGAAGATATGAATTTCATTCTGAGGTAATTAAAAAGTAATATTAAGTCGTTATTGTTTATGAAATGAATTTGAACCTAATCACTAAATTTTTGTTATTTTAAAACTCAAAAATCGAAGATTTTTAATTATTTACATTTAAAACATCAAAATTTGTGAAGTACTGCTTTCACAGTCATCGAAAGTAGTCTTACTAATTTTACTAAACTCATTGATATTTGTAAACTCAAGGTCGCTGAAGCTGATATCGTCAGTTAACTTTTGCCGTTTGCAGTTGGACTGAAGGTCAGAGAACAAATTAGTAAATCAGTTGGACCGAACAACATTTTCATATTCATAAGCAGTTCTTTTTAGCTTTCGCTTGGATTCGAAATTTGGAGTGAGTCAAGGGTTAATGTAGCTTCAGTAATTCTTTTTCTATATTGAAATGTTTACGTTTGTAAAAAATTATTTGACATACAAACAGACTTAAAGCTGCTTAAAATCGTTTAGAATTGGTAGAGAATATTTTCACTGATAGAAGATAATCAGCGATATTTATGCTGTAATTGTAGTTATTTTTATGAATAAAAATCTTAAAAAAGAAACACAGAGGAAAAGTGTAAGCTGAAATTTATTAATTGAATGTATTAATAACTTATCTTGATGATCTTTTATTTTTAATAACTTATTAAAGATAGATATTAAAATTATAACTAGCTTTCGAATTTTTTAGAAAAGTAAGTAATATTTGAACTCTTAATAATTACAGTATTGAAGAATTTATATGATCAAGTCATGAATATTCTAAATTCTTACATCATTTGATTTTAAGTAATCTTTCGTTTTTGTTTGGTTTCAGAGCATGATTTTGTTAATAAAAAATCTATTATCTAAATTTTATGATTTAAGCTTTTTTCAAATAATTATTTTATTACTCGACTTTTTCGGGTTTGGAGTTCTGAATTCCTTCAAGTATCTTGGAGTTGCTTCATACTTATTTTTATTCAAAGGTACCTCCATTTCATTTCTTCTGATCTGGTCAATAGCAAAGAAATTAGTGTCGTCTTTAAAGCAGACGTTCTTTTTCGCCTTCTGTCCTTTCGATTCTTTCTCATTGCCTTTAGTATCTTGTGTTTCAATCGACCCAAGAGTCAATCCAAGGCTGTCTGTCTTTTTCATTTTGTTTTCACTACTTCAGCCTTCCTCTCCTTCATTAACCTCATCTGATTTGCATCTAAAAACAACTCAAATTCATAAATAATAACTAGACAAAAAGTGCAGTATCCAAACGCTCCCAAAGCAGCCTTCGAACCAAACTCTATCATCGCGAATCCGAAAGCACGCGGGTATTTTTTCGATGAGGACGTACTGGTGTTGTTTTGGGTGTTGGCTAATACTGGCCTCGGTCTTAAGTATGCTATCCATAGTGGCTGCTAATAAAATAATTTATTATCAACAAGCATCCGCAAATACCAATGTCCACTATGCTGCAAGCACAACTCATCGCAGTTGAAATGCAATATGCGTGACTACCGTCTGGATGTTTATGACTTGTCCAGCTGTCCAGGGCTTCCACAGTTATTATGGATTCCGGGTTGCAGGCATATCAGTGATTGTTATCAGGGCACAAGATGGTCACCGCAAGATGGAAATGGAACCAACGGCCATAGGGGAGATAACACGGGGTGATATAAAGATATGCAGATTAATTTTAGGTTGGCTTGGATGATTGGTTGCCTCGGTTTTTGAATGTAAGATTGTCGATTATTTGCTTTTTATGTGTCTCCATGTAACTTGGCTGCTCGTTTAATGCTATATGAATGCGTTATATATGGGATTACAGTAGCCAAGAATGTAGGAGAAGTATTCTTTCTGTCCGTAGCTGTTATCTATGAATTCATCTGTGTCTGTAAAATTTTGGTTTAGTGATAATTCTGCTCTGAATATTGCCGCCTAATTGAGTTAGTTTTATTTAAGCTAAGAGTAATTCTTTAGTTTATACAATTCCATTAAAATTGTTTTAAATAAAACTCTGTGATATGGAATAGTAGTCTAACTTAAATACATTTGAAACTGCTTACATTTTTGAGGTCATGTATTGTTCTGGAATGCATATTAGCGTAGGCTATTAAGTTTAAGCCTATATCCTACCTTTGTTTATTTCCCTCATTTTCAACATGATTTCATTCTCTTCGTATTTAGCTAATCATAAGAATTAAAATTTGTCAAAAATTATTATGATTTCTCTTCTCCATATATCGAAATAACTGAAAAATCTTTTATCGCTAATAATATGTACCTGGGCTCTTTTTGTATCTAAAAATAAATTAAGCTTGCTTTACTTATTTACAGCATCGATAATTTTAAGTCATTTTTCTTTCTTTTTATTTACATTATTAGAATCGAACACAATTGCTGACGATCTCCTCCCAGAAATAATGTTTGGGTGTGATATCACAGTGCTTCTAATTGACGGAGTTGTGCTTTCCCTCACATGCTTTGCTTTGAGTTTAATGCTAAATAAAAATATTATTCATATTTTTAATCTATATAAAACTCAAAAGATCTCGCTTAAAAATAAGCAAACTCCTATTCCATTTACCGATTTTTGTTGCTAAACTTGCAATTCAAATTACTTGAGCTTGGTTTTCTTTACCGATCTCTATTCTGTCAGTAAATATTGTTACCATTCTCTGAGGAGTATTCGCCTCTGTCAGTGAAATATTACCTAAATTCAGTTATTCAGAGATTAAAACTTGAACGTATCTAATAGCAGTTTGTATATTCGCTATTTGTACTTTTATGTGGATACAAAAAGAAAGTGCATTATAAATTATCTAATTGGAGTTTTTTTATTTAACACTAAATAAACAGGAAAAATACAACGATAATTTATTTACACGTCAAAAATAAACAGATTTATTTTGGGATTGTACTATCATAACTTAAATAATTAATTGACTGAAGATTAGTTTTTTGAAGTTCAATTAACAAACACCAAAACCTGTGCTTGCCTCTAATCTTAAGGCTGTCAATGTAGCTAATTGTTGTCTTAATCGGTGGATGCTTCCTCTCGCTGTTATCAGTATTCTGCCCTGTCGACTTTAAGACAAGTAAGTGGACTCAACACTTTTCGCTTCATTTCTATGCACACCTCGCAATTGAGATTTATTCAGTTTATGTTTATTTTCCTTTCAGTCTTCCAGTTTGATTCAGCCTATATCAGTAACAATTTCGACAGTTGCAAATCAAGATCTTCAAATAAATAATCGCAAGAATTTTAAGCTCTTTGCTAAGTTGACTATCACAATATGCAAATTGATTCCGTTGAAATATCGTACTTTGCGTATTGGCAGTTGGGATGCTTTTGCAATAGTGCTTATCTTCATCTATATTTAGTATGCTAATTGCAGCTTCTTGGTTTCTCTCGGGAGTCCGTGAGCAGAACGGCAGAACTGATTTATTTAGAGATATCGTATTTCTTCCAGACCTGCTCGATTATGTGACTCGGATTTAATGCCCACGATAATATAGACTCATCACACATTTTATCTGGAATGCTTGTGTGATTCAAAGGAGATTCGGATGAACTAGTTATTATATCTCTTGTACTTTTAAATACTTCTTTTCTGGATTTCAGTGAACTTGTAAATTTATTTAACTTTTTAAGCCTCTTTACCTAAAATTGGTATTTGGTAATAAAATGTACTTTAGTGAGGTTTATTAACAACCGCTTACTATTTTAGCTTTTCTTTGTTCAACTTCAGGTGGTTCATCAAGATTTCTTTACAATTTAGATGTAGATCTTACAATCGCGAAAACTTTTCTTCAGCAAGAGCCTCGATTAAGTCTCTATTTATTCCTGATATTATAATCTTTAAGTTTCGTCTCTTCTTTTTGTTTTTCTTGCTGAAGCTTAGATCTCATTTTCTCGACCCATTCGATATGGCTTTGACCTCTGAATCCTTGCATTATTTTATTTTTATCAGTATTTGATAATTTTGAATTTGCTGTATGCAAATCGTTGGTTTTATTAAATCAACTATTACTAACTGAACACAAAATAATTGATTGGAGGAAATAAAATTAAGCCACTTCGACAATAAAAATTAATTTCATGATTACCATCGTTAAAATCGCTAGTTAATTTGAATATCGGTTTAACAGCAGGACTTGTATTATTTTCAAGAGTTGAGTTACTTCTATTTTTATCCAAAACTTTGAATTTTATCCTTTCCAAAATCTATAAAGTATTTATAGCCGTGACGAGTGGTAAATAATTTACCTTATTAAGAATGGCGTTACTTCTGCTCTCTTCTGAGCTCTTCGATAGTAATCTGGCCCATCCTGTACATTTCTTCTTTACTGGTGAAAAGCGTGACTGCATTATCATCTTTCTGTTTGATAGTAGAACTCAATGCTGCTTTCTTGTTGAACACTAAATCAGAGTCAGTTTTGTAGCTAATTTTATTCCAATTGCTAAAGCTTGTATTCTTTTCGGATACATTAAGATCAAATTTTTATTACGTCACAAATAAACTATTATAATTTACTATTATAACTTACTATTATAGCAGAGTTTTAGATTTTAAAAGCTACAGCTTTTCAAATACTGAACTTATCTGTGTGAGTCTACTAACTAGCTAATCAAAACTAATTGCTTTCATAGCCGATTATTATCTATGCTGCTGATTATAAATAGTTGCCTTTATAACAGCCAAAGAATCTCACTCGCTCAAGATAAAATTTTGCTGATACGAATCAATAAAAATGATAGAATACAAAATATCACAATACCGATGTTTTGAACAAGACTTGATGCCTTTTCCCTATCGCCATCGTGGACTGCATTCATCATTTTGTAGTTTTTGATATTAGTAAGATTTTTCATTTTATTTATATCACAAATCAATTTTATGTATTTTATTACTAAAAGCAATACGAGTGCATATCAATAGTGATTCAGTTTAATAATATAATTAAAGATGCTTTCGAGATTGTCAATTCAGACCAAAATTAACAAGCTACGCAAGCTTGCAAGCTTAAATGCAGTGAGCCTGAGATCTTTCTGCTGCGCTGACGCAAAGGACCTGAAAGTTCTGTCGAAGTATCACTCAGAGCACTCGTTTGAGTTCATCCTTAACAACCCGAAAGTCCTCAACTCGCTGGATATGGATATGATTGAACTCATCTGGAATCAACTCAGAACTTGGAAGACCACAAACAGTAGCCCGAGAGTTGTGTTTATGAAGGGAACTGGAGAGAAGGCATTCTGTGCTGGAGGAGACATCAAAAGCATTTACAATGGAGGAGTCAATGGTATTAACCCAAATACGCCAAGAGACTTCTTCGCAAAAGAATACATCGTTGACTATGCCCTCACTCAAATGGACCCTATTCAAATATCTGTATGGAATGGAATCGTAATGGGAGGAGGAGTCGGAATCTCAGTCCATGCTCCGATTAGAATAGCAACAGAGAAAACAGTGTTTGCCATGCCAGAAACTGGAATTGGATTCTTCACTGATGTAGGCGGTAGCTACTTCCTATCCCGAGTAAATAACAATATTAGCGACGGTCTTTATCTCGGTATCACAGGGCATAGGCTAAAGGGAAAAGATCTAATATACTGGGGTGTCGCTACACATTACATTGAAACTGCAAAGCTGAACGACCTCTACGAAGACGTGATAAAGAACACTACAAAAGACTCGACGTTTGAAGATATAAAGAAAATAGTTGATAAGCATTCTGATCACCTCTCAGATGGCCACGAGCATTCTTCTCATTCGATTCACTTGCACAGAGAAGGACATTGTCTTCTGCACAACAAAAAGTGCACCATATGCAAGACTGATGAAGACCCCAAGGAAGTTGACGAAGATACAATAATTAGAAGAGGATGCAGAACATTTGACTACTGCTTCCAGCCAGACTCAATCCACGATATCAAAAAGAGACTTGAAAGCGTAGCCAACGGCCACAAGATTGATCTTGATTCCACTGTGGCCCAGAAAGCTCTCGCTCAGATTGCCAAGTACTCACCGATCAGCTGCGCAGTTGTCACCGAACAAATTAAAAGAGGACAGAGTATGGGACTAGACGAAGTTTTTAAGATGGAATACGGAATCTCACAAGCTTTTATGGAATGCGGAGAGTTCTATGAAGGAGTCAGAGCATTGCTTATTGACAAAGACAATACTCCAAAATGGAGACATAAAGCTATCGAAGCCGTCAGTGATAAAGATGTCAGTTTCTTCTTCGATAGAAAGGAAACACTTGATTTGGATCTCGAAAAACATTATAAAGATGGACTTAAGTTCTAAAGATCATTGTCAATAAAAGTTGTTAAAAATATATTATTAACTATTATTTTTAATTTAAAAGTATAAAATTTAACTTGAATATTAAAATGTTAAATTCAAGTTATGATTAATTTTTTGATTAATAATAACTCTTGATTAAATATTTAAACTTCAATTATATACCATGATTTAAAATATACCAAAATATCCTTCCAAAATACTAAAGACCTTAAGTAAAAACTAATATCTACCTTAAGCACTATCTTCTCATATCTTAACGATAATTTATTAGCACTCATATTAATTTTAAGTATTTATATATTATCTAAACCTGTTGATTTCTATATAAATTAAATAACGATTTTTATTTTCTTTTATTTTGTGAAGAACAAAAAAAACAATGAATTAAATATTTTTTACTATCCCAAAAGAATATTTGCTGTATTTATTATATGTTCAATACTATTCCCTTTGCGAGATTTAAATATTTTCGCTTGAAACAAGTAAGTTAAGTCGAACTATGAGAACTGGCTAACAATAACTTTAGTTTAAATTTATTTAGCTCTTAACAATCTGGCTTTGAAGAACACGAAATTAAATGAAATGGATTAGTACTGAGCCTCATCCTGTCTTCTGCTCCGTCTGGTCCTCAGTCTTCTCAAGTATTCAGTCTCGTTATGCGACTTATTCCCATTGCCAGTTGCCTTTAGTGATGAGGCGTCGGCATTTCCTCTGCGTTGATGATAGGAATCCTTTAAAGGACTGCTTGACTGGTTATCGCAGTCAGACATTCAGCTGTTCAGTATTTTGCTGATCAAAAACTCAACGTCTTGTTGACCCCGGTCGTGTGCTTTGATTGTTGCATAAACTTTGGAAAATAAAGTTCTTTGCTCAATCAAATCCTCTCTTTCCTTCGAAAGCTTCAGGCTGCGGTGGTAAGTCATCTCTTGGACGGAGATGTATTCGTAAGAGTCCTGTGAACTCATTTCTTCGTGGCTTCTCTTGTTGTTCTTCGCTCTGTCCTGCGCATTTCTTCTTTTGAGCTGTTTGTTCTTCCTTTGGGCTCTTGCATTTCTTCCATTTTGGCCTAAGTAAATTATTAGCTAGGAAACGCTAAAAATAACAATCCATGCGATAATTGGCGTAACTGAGATTACAGATGATCTAGAAAGTAAAAATATCTGACAAATTTATTACGCGATCGAAATTAGGAATTCATCGATTTTTAATTTACCAGATAAAATTAACCCCAACGAATTTTGCATCCAAACAAAGGAAATTTAAGCTAAATTTTGACGATGTTTGAACCAAAGGGGGATAAGTATACAAAGGCGTGAAGATCAAACTTACTGTATCCACCATTGTGAACATTACTATCTGCCTCCATATCAGAGTCTCTTTTCTCACTGTCAGAATTGTAAATTTCAGAGCATCTATGATTGACATCGTCCATCTGAGAATCCCCAGCGTAATTGTGATCTCCTTCAGTCATGTGTAAGTTGGAGTCACGGTTTTTATTGATTGAATTTGTATTTGAGTTTTCTTCGTAAAAGTCCTGCTTTGAGCCAGATTTTCCTCTGCTTGCGTAGGCTGACCTCTTTCGAGAATCTTTTGAGGATCTTTTATTCTTAGGTTTTGTGTTTACTCTACATTCTGGACAAGAATATCTGAATTCTTCGTTATTGAAATTCTTTTTGAGCTCCATATTCTTGCCAACAAGAATATCGCAGTCAAGATGTATCTATATAATCAGAATTAGCGAAAGTCAAAGTGGAGTTATGACAGGAAAGCACTATGAGTTACCAGTTTGCAAGAAGATTTACTTGAACATAGACTCCATAGTTCAGATCAAAACAAAATATGTTTTGATTCCTTGCTTTAATCAACAATTTATGTTAGATAAATATAGAAATTCTGAGCCTTAATACTAAAATTTTACTGGTAAATCGCTTTGAGAAGATATTAAAGTTAAAAATAGTAAAATATTATTTTTCTTTCTGATTAAAGCTATAAAATCATACGCGATATGTGATTTTTGAGAACTTTGTGAGTAAACTATTGATATTGTTTAAGCTGACACATGTAGACGCATTATCACAGATATTTTGGTTTCAGCAGTAAGTCAGACTCACTTTTCTATCTTTAGCTGTAGTTAGCGCGAAAGAATGCTTTAAAAATCTTCATAAGTCGAAACATTTAATCTAAGAAAGCTATATTGTTGAAGAACTTATGTCCAAATGCTGTGAGAATTTTCTTGACATCGCAAATTAATAATTGATATAACCCTTGGCACTGATTAGAAAATGTACTCATATTCAATCGATTAAACACCATAATAAGAGTTGATTCTTTTACACACTGCTAATCTGTGATTAGCTAAAAAATAAATATGCAATTTTATACTGTGAAGTAAACTCCAATCTGAAGGTCTTTAGAAGAAGTACAACTGAAATAGTGCAGGTGTGATGATATAGCTAAAACATGTGATGTTGATTACTAAAAATTAGACATAAATAGATCATTCATTTTCAGGCTGAGAAATAGCAAATTCAACAATATTTTAACATCTGAGAAGACTCCAATAAGTGAGGTTATTTACTACTAATATCAACAATGAACCTAAATAATAACATAAAATGATGCTTTAGATCTGGCAATAATAAAACAAAATAATTTATAAAGCTAAAATTTATCTCGAATTCGGTATGTAAAAATGAAGAAGCAACTTTTCTGGCAATTTATAGATTTCTGTTAAAATATGATTCTATATGGCTAGTTTTTCATCAAAATTGATATTTAATGAAGTTGAATACTTACCCATTTACTGCAATCGTCTCAGCAGATCCAGGCTTTGCCATCGTTGTTGAGCTCGTTGTCTTCTTCAAAGTAGATTTGGCCTCAGTAGTATCAAAATCGTGAGTTGTTGTGTGCAGTCAGGCATTTTAGGCAGTAGACTCTAAAATTAAAGATTTTAATACAAATATGGAATCGAAGCTAAAAATTGCTCAATTAGCTCAGAAAACTCGCAGTGTTAAAGGATTAAATTTGAGTAAGCACTTTTGACACTTTAACTTTGGCAAATAAATTTAGGCAAAGCTTCACTGATTTACACAGACTTATTACAAAGGTTTTTGTCATTCTTATTGGTTAAATATGGTAAATATATTTCTCTCCGTAAGAAACGATAGAAGAACAAAGATATTAACCAAGGAGGAAAAATAAGCTCAGTTTGCAGCCTCACTATCAGTACAACACAAAATGTTCAATACTTACCGTGTTTCTTGATTGTCGCGGAAGTAGTCTTTCTCAGGTTGACTTTCTGTGCCAGTTTGAGTACTTTCTTGTTATCTGGAATTTTGAACTCCGATATTGGTCA
>JAGYYN010003847.1:0-10011 GCA_021441665.1 Euplotes cf. woodruffi 2 WChen-2021 | reverse complement strand
AACTGCGAACTCGCAAAGATATTTACTCCGTACCAGTTGAACAGCATTTGCTCAAGTTTCAAAGAAGAAATATACGACCGAGGAGATATAATCATCAAAAAGGATTCAGTAATCAGCAAAATTTATTACATTTCTAAAGGTATTGTTCATGAAAAATAACGGAAATATTGAAGATAATGAAGCTAAGAAAATAAAAAATATTGGTGGTGATGTTTTTGGGCTGCAATTTATCACAAAAGACAAAGGAATTTCATTTATTAATTGATATGCTAAAACTGTATGAAGGGTTCAAGCGATTGAGATTTCAGATATCATGAAATTTGTAAAGACAACTGAACAAGAAATGAAGATATGGCAATATGTTGGCCCTTCAATCATATCTTTAAATTCACACAATTTTTCAGTTTTAAATCAACTCGAGCCAATACAGATAACGTCACTTTTAAAAAGCTCAAAATACTTAACGTTTGAAATTAATGATATTTTGAGTATAGAAAATGGAGCTATCTTGTTCGAAGGAGATGTCGACGAGTTTTCATGTCAATCTGATCTGATTGTTCAAAATATTATTTAGCTCAATCAGTTCATACTCATTTATTTACCCATGAAAATCAATATTTATTGCCAGATCAAAAGTAAAGCTATTTGAACTACCAGAATCTCTCAGGGACTCATGGTTCAACTTCAATATTGCAATGTTTAGTGAAGCTATTTAGCAATTTATCTTTTGATGGAACAATTGCTCATCACGAGATCTTGTTTAACGATAAAACTGAATACTATGCTGGAAGACGAAGAACTGTATACCATAACCAAAGTCAGTTGATTCATTATCAGCATAACAATGCAATAAACTCTATCGACGATCATAAAAGTGATACAGTTGATCGTTTAAAACCAAGTCGAAACAATGAAGAGTACAAAAATATAATCATTCCTAAAGGCCATAACGACAATCAAAATGTTGATTTTGACTTTTCGCGTCAAAACATCGAGAACTCAATCCCGTCTGCAATGGAAACCTCAATGCAGCCATGAGACATATCCATGTTGTCAGCGATATCAGCTCAGCGCATCAGATTGCTATAAAAGCTATATTATTCCAGGCCGAGGTTGCTTAAGAGGAATTATTTATTGATCCGATCTTAATTTTGCTTCACCCATTTTTGTTGTTCGACGTTTCAACATATCTTCCTATTGTTGAAAGCACGGTTTAGATATAATTGCAGTATTCATTTAGCTGATGGCTCAAACTCAGTGCAAATTCTGACACTTTATAATTCGATAAATTATATTTACTGATTCTGGACTAAGTAACACAAAGTTTTAACATAGATATATTTTTTTGGCTAAGCGAATTGAAAATAAGATCAATATGGGGTCAAATAACTCTGTAAAGCTTTCTCGGTCTGCACTAAGCAGCTATAAGCTCGGAACCATTCGGAGAGACATGCAAAGCACTGAAACTTTAAATTTGTACTTTGTCCCTGGCAAATATTGGTTTACTCTTCCATCTGACTACGTATTTCAGGAAGATCAAGATGAATTGGTTGATATACGATACAGTAATTTATTTCACTTGTCGCATTTCATGGGTTTATCAAAGAAAGGCGATAAAGTTTCTTCAAATCAACTTGACTTTAAATACTACAATAAAGATATTCACACACGCTCATTTCACTTTCTTCATGCTGAAGAGTACAGTAAAACATACGAACTTATGTCAAGTCTAAATGCGAAGCAAAGAAATGGTAAAGAAAGACATCTAGCTGTGATTGCAAATCCAATGTCTGGAAAGAAGATGGCTGAAAGCTACTACAAAAACATTCTTTCTCCTCTGCTTGATGCAGAAGGCATAAAACATGAGCTTTTTGTGTTCCAGCAAAAGCAAGATCTTCTCGACTGGATTGAGGCCTTAGACCCAGATAAAATTAAATTCAATGAGGTTGTATTGATTTCAGGCGATGGAAGTTTCCATCAAGTCTACAATTCATTTGCTAACCATAAGCAAAAAGACAAGTTGCTGTCGATTCCTATTGGATTAATACCCGGTGGCTCAGGAAATGCAACCGCCTGAGCTGTTGGAGCTATAGATCCTCACGTAGCTATCGGCAATATCTTAAAGGGTAAAACTATGAAAGCAGATATCCTCGAAGTCACTGTAAACTCAGAAAAGAAAATTTACGGTGGAATATTTACATACGGAATAAGTGTTGATATCATGAACAACAATGACAAGAGAAAGCTATTCGGCACTTTTCGATACATCGTTAGTACATTTCAAAAACTGTACTTTTCTCGAAGACTACCGTCATATCCAATTGAGCTACAATATAAATTGTCAAAGGCAAAAGGAGGAAGTGGGGAATGGAAAATGTACGAAAAGAGCTCTCTTTACTCGTATATCACATTAACTCATGAACTAAGAACGACATTACTGAAGAAACCTCTAGTCCCTGTGACTAGATTCAACGATAATAAAATGATTACCCACCTAATGAATAATTGAAGTAAGCTTGAGGGAAATCTATATTTCTTTAAGTTATTTTCACAAAACCACATGTACATGAAGTGTACTAAAACTTTCGAAGCTGATGAAGTAAAACTCAAACTTTCTAAAGAAAAACAAAATCTCGTCACAATCGATGGAGAGTTAGTTGATGCAGAAGAAGTTCACATAAAACTCCTTCCTTCACATGCTAACTTTATAGGATCAGTAATCGACTTCAGCGAGAATGAAGTTAAATTAAAAAGGGATCTGGACGTAATATAGCTTCTATTTATTTACTATTCAAATATTTATGTCGAATATAAATCACTTTGTGCTTACAGTTTTCACTTATTTTATATTGTAAATAAAATGGAAAACTTCACTGTCATCAAAAAGCTCGGTAGGCCTGTCACTTGTAACAACGCATAGGCTCTGGTTCTTTTGGTACTGTAATGAAGGTGAAACGAAAAGAAGACGATCAAATTTACGCTTGCAAAAAGTAACCTCCAGCAATAATGTAATAGAGTGAACATCAGCGGGATGGATTCGAAAGACCGTAAAAATGCATTGAATGAAGTCCGAATTTTAGCTTCACTAAATCACCCGCAGATCATATCGTATAAAGAAGCATTTTACGAAGAGGACTCGAAATCTTTGTGAATCATAATGGAATTTGCAGAGGGCGGTGATCTTCAGCACATGGTTGACACTAACAAGAAGGGAAAAGAGTTTATGACAGAGAAGGAGATCTGGAAATACGCAATCCAACTCATCAGCGGTATCAAGTACCTTCACGAAATCGGCATTGTCCATCGAGATCTTAAAGTAACCGCAAATTAACCAAATTTAGTGCGCAAATATATTCTTAACCAAAAATAGTGATGTCAAATTGGGTGATTTAAATGTGTCAAAAGTCAATAAGGGTGCAATGATGTTCACGCAGACTGGCACTCCTTACTATGCAAGCCCTGAAGTGTGGAAAGATAAACCATACGACGCAAAAAGCGATATTTGGTCACTTGGATGAGTACTGTATGAAATATGAGCGAATAGTCCACCGTTCACAGCGAAAGATATGAAGGGGCTTTATAATAAAGTTATAAAAGGAGAGTACTCAAGAATTCCATCTCAATATTCACAAGATCTTGCTAATATTATTGATATGTGCCTCAGGGTTGTTCCGAGTAAAAGACCAACTGCAGCTCAACTTTTAAGGACAAAAGAAGTCGTTTTACGATTAAAGGAAAGTAAAGTTGAAGAGGAAAAAGGATCGATTGCCCTTCTTGATACTATTAAATTACCATCAGATCTAAGACTAATAAAAGAAAGACTTCCGTCAGCCAAATATAATATGGATAAAGAAGAAATGAAAGGAGAAGCTCCAACAAAATATAGAGGGTTCTCTGCAAGAGGAAGAAATGAAGATAATTCTATATTAGGAAGAAAACCAGTTAAAAGAGACGTCAGCCTCTCAATTTTGCAAGAAGATCAGAATAAACTAGCTCAAGGGATAAATCTTAAACTTGTGAAAGCACAGAAAAGAGATTATGCTAGTCTTCTCCCACCAAAAAGCAATAGACCTGCAAAATACAGAAAAGACAGCGATAATTCAGTATTCCTTCCTCCACTTCCAAGACCAGCTGGCTTACCAACAGTTGGGCTAAATCAGAACCTAAGGCAGCGAAGTGAAACACGAGATAGTGATTCGTTAAAATTGTAAGAAATAAGACTAACTGATCTAAATCAAATAGAAACAATCTCTCAAACCAGCACAACATCGGATACCATCGAAAAGCAGGTATCTCACCCCACAACAGAATCCAGCAGCAGTTGGTAAGCAAGGCGTTCGGGTTACCGTCGACTCCAATAACCAGAAACCAGTATCCTTAACAGTAATTGTAAATATTATTTGCAAGGCAGTTCCGAAATTTCATAAATCACCGAACCGATTCAATACTCATTGAATTTTCGATTTGCTCGTTACTTAATAGCGATGTTTGATATAAGTTTTATTCAAATTTTAATTATAAAAATTATTTCAAGATGATTGACGAGCCCTCTATTAACAAAAGTACAGAGGAGATTGATGAAGAGCTAAGAAAGAAAATTGCACTGTACTACCACCCGCTTTTCCAAGCCTCACTCGCGCAGTGGATCATGCAAATGCAGACCCAAAACTACTCGACTCTGACGATGCAGCAGTACAGCGACCTTAACATTCGAATTCAAAAGTCTTTGATACTCGATTTTGACTTCGATGCTGCTGCCGCCTCAGCTTTCGAAGACTGGAAGATCGATGTTGAAAGGGAAAAGTTCGATAAAGAATTCGAAGACAAGCAAAAGACCTCTAAAAACGACTCCCCTCAAAAAGACAGGGACTATAGTAAAGAGACTCTTGATTACGAAAGGCTTTCTGAGTTCTTCTTTGACTTGTGATTGTCGTGGTGTCAACATCTTGATATAGAAACCTTTTTGTTCTTTTTGAACGGTGTATTTTTGAATATTACCTCTGGGACGCATATCAGCGTTAGTTCTTTCAAAAGTATCGATAAAATTAACGTCCTTTCAATTAACTTCTTCAATACTCTGCTCAGATACAGGACCGAGTGTGAGGAAAGACAACATCAGGATTACAAGAGCTGGTATAACTGGAACTTCAAAAGAATAAACGACATCGTCAAGAATGTTGAGACTTATCTATCGACTATATTTGATCCTGAAGACAAACGAGCATTCGACATTTGGATGGACATTCCTCAGAGCACAGGCAATAACTATATTGACTCTCACATTAAGAAGCTTGACAAACAGCTGCTTCATATGAGTAAAATTAATGAAAAAGCTGATACGATGACAAAGACAATCACAAAAATTGATAATATCAAGAGGATGTCAGCCCACGACGAACAATTTGGTTTCCAAAGGCCCAGAGAAACTGATATTGAGTCGTACCAGCCTGCTCAAAAGGAAACTATTATCCGCAAGCCTGTCGAAGAAAAGAGCCAGACGTATAAAAAGCAGAATAAGTTCGAGAAGCAGGTCATCGCAACTCTGCCTCAACAGTATAACTACGCGAGACTTATCGAAATTACCGAGTCCTCGTATTTGATTCGAAACGAAGTGAGGCTACCAATCTTTGGTAAGTCTATTCAGATGAACGAACGGAAGATTAAAAAGCGTGAAAGCAGCAATCTTATGCAGAACCTTAATTGGAAAAAGGGAACTCGTCCTTCAACTCACTCGATTATGAAAGCTGCAGATAAGGACAAACCGTACTACAAAAGCAAAGATAACATCGATATTAAGTCCGAGCATGTTGACGACGAGTACAATGAAACTGAAATCATCGGTCAAGATGATAAAATCCGAAGAGACCGCGATGACGAAAGCATCGGCAGGATCGATGTCAAAGTGCCCAGACCGGGAGACATCAACTACGATAAGATTCAAGATCAAAATCAAGCCATCAAAAAACTGATCCTGGCGATTGATAGTATGATCAATAATTACAACAATAAACTCGAAGAAGGCAAAGGTGGTGAGGACATTGAAGAACTGATTAAGCATGAGATTGACAAAGAACTGCTGCTTTCAGACAATGAAAAGAAGACTATTGAAGTCTTGGTTATCGATTACTTCCGTAATGGTAAAAGTGTTCTCGATTTAATTCGTCTTGATAAACTGGAAGAAGACCTTAAGTCACATGAATACGAAGATGAAAAACGAAGTCAGGAAGACTCTGAAGAAAGAGACAACCCAGACCTTTTGTGGAAACTCCCTGAATCAGATCAGTACTATGAGCTTTTAACTCAAAAAGTACCGAATAAATACGAAAGAATTAATGAAATTAAGTATAAAATACCGATGAAATGGACCAAAAAATTTAATGTTGATGATATTGTGCCTCATAAAGAAAAGCTACAAAGTGCGATTGTTAGTGAAGGTGGACTTGTCAATAACTACATCAAAATGAAACGAAAACTAATGGCTAGAAAAGGCAAAAAGAAACCCTCAGACAGACTTTCAGAATCTGTACATCCTGCAACTTCTCATTTAAATGCTGAGTTTGGAAAAGAGCTCACAACTCCTCAAGATACAAACTTCAATAAAATATCTGACAGCAAAGAAGTCACTATGAAAGATAAGAATTTCAATAATTTCGAAGATGACGCAAAGTCAAGTGCAAAGTTCAATGAAACAGATGGATTTAATCAAATGAGAAAGAAGCCAATCTTTGTGAACCAACCTGACGGCCAAAATGTACCTTTATCAAACACCATGTTAAAAGAGTCGTTGTCAAGTAAACAAGACAGTCCTCGTATGCCGACATCGCATGAAGTTCCGTTTCCAAAGCCGGGGCAGTCTGAGGAATCAAAGACTTTACTCCAAAAGCAGAAGCAACATATCGTAACCGAAGATTCAACTTACATAAAAGATAAAATAAACGTGGAGGAGCAGTCTCCAAATCTTATCCAAGAAAGTCCAGATTCCAAGCAGGAAAGCCGATTTGACCACAAAAGAGATTTCGAAGGCGACGATAGAGCAAATCTCACTGATCACGAGGCGATAGCAGACCGTACAAGAGCGATGAACTTCGACTACGACCAAAACCAGCCTGATTCTCCCAGAACTGATGCAAATTACGATGAGCAACGTGCGGACTTATTAAGCAGAGAAAATAGGTTTGACTATGCTCAAATAAAGCCGTTATACAAGCCGGCTAAATACAATATCGAGGAGATCGGACACCTGTTCATGGACGGAAAAATACCAGACGAGATTTACAATATTGAAGACCCGATGGAGTACAACTACCTGCTTGTTAAACTCAAAAAGGAGTTTAATGATAAGACTCGAAGCGAATTCTTAAAGTACATGAACCTCCAGCTGCCTTATAACTCGAGAAGAGACGAAGTCGGCGGCATTATCAATGACGATGACTGGTCTGACTTTATCTTCCGAGTCGAAAAACTTATTAAAAGAGTCAGAAGAAAACGACTCCGAATCATCAAGAGGAGAAAGAAGAATGGTAAGAGGCTGATGCCCAGAAAAACACTATTCAAACCGATGAAAAGACCAAACTTAGCCAAAGATCCACTGTGGAAAGAGATATTTTTAGATGAGTCCTCTGATGATGACTCTACTGTCGAAGATACTGATATTTTTGATGATAAAGGAATCGATAATGAAGGAAAGTTCAAGTTGCCTCCGCTTTATCAGCCACTAGTCAAAGGTAAATATTTTTATCTATCATATAAACAATCTAAATTTGAATTTAGAAACTAAAAGAAAAACAAAGGAAAAGCAAGCAACTTTCAAGACTAAATTAAAAAATCAAGAAGTTAAGCCACCAAAGAGTCCTTTAAGAAGTGCTGCAAAAAATGCTAAAATAATAAGTGAAACATCTGGGCATGCGAAGGATAACTTCAATTTGAAATTTGTCAAAATAGGAAGCAGTATCCTAAAACATCCATCTAAGTAAATATTATTCAATCAATAAAACTAATTTATTGGTTTTTATATAATAATTAATTGAAGTAAATATCTAAATTTAAATATTCTCTATGCTCTGTAAAAATTAAAGTAATCAATAAAAATTTTTTCGAATATCTATTTTTACAAGATCTATAGCTTTTTGAATATTTTTTTTGTAAGTAGTAATACTATCCAAATAAGCAGAAGCTAAATCAAGATCACCCAAGGTCATTGAGTCTCTTGGACTTCTTCATTTTGATATACTTTTTATTATCTTTGACGACTTGTTTTTCAAACTTCATATCTTCCTCGTATAACTCCATGGCTTTGGTCATATCCTATACTCAAATATTCGCTTTTGCTTTCACAAAGATAAGATTTGAGACTTACGAAGTTGGCCAGCTCGAGGTAATACTTGACCTCTGCACTGTAATTCTCGTTGTTCCTGTTCACGTCTCTGATAGTTTGGTGCAGCGTCTCCTGCGCCCACTGCTGCTTCCTCTCCTGGTCGTTTTGGTCCTCAGGCACGTGGTAGACTTCGCCGTAGGTAAATGGGATTCTCAGCGCCTTGTGCATGTAGACTTCTTCACCGAGGAACCCGTTGGCCATACGGATCGCATCTTTGCTGACGTCGTACTGGATCGATATCCTTTCGAGGGTGTCTGATATCTTGACTTGATGGATGATAAAGTCGTCTTTTGTAGCTGGACGAGAATGGTGATGGTCGTTTGCATTTGACGACACGTTTTGGATCAAGCTGAACTGTCAAGATACCAATATTACCTGTTCGACGACTGCTGATCTGCTGATGTACTCATTAAACCATTGTTTCCTATCCTTGCTGCATTTTGATTTGATGAAGCCATGCTTGCTGATGCTGCAGAATTTCTATTAGATGCTCCATCTACGTAATTTGGATCATTATAGTACATTGTTGTGAACGGTGTTGGACCCTTTTGCTGAACATCTGGCTCATTTCTGATATTATCAGAGCCTGTGTGTTCATTTCGATTGTGTACAGAAAGTCTGAGTTCAAAACTTTGCTCTGCATCTGAGAAATCTTGGATTGCATAGTTCATATGAGCTTGTGAGTCGTCTTGAGCAATAGATTCATCACCTATTTCTGTTGCTTCTTCTTGCCTCTGCTTTAAATAGGCTCAAAATAGCTGATATCGTCTGTAATAATTGATTTATTAAAACTTGCTGCAATAATCAGATAGATTTGGATTAAACCTGAATATAGTTGCGAATGTTAAAAACAAATACATTAGTATACCTTTCATCATTAGCAATCTCACTCGGACTTCCAGTTGCTTTAAAATCGACACGAGGCTGGAACATAGAAGCCTGAAGTCTGATTTGTCTAAGTGCTTCTTCTGGATCTTGCTCCTGAGCAATATGTCTTTCATAAAATAGCTCTTGGTCCAAAAACATTTGTTTGTGATTTGCCTTCCCCATTATTATTTCGTATTTTGTGTTTCTTAATCCCCTTAAAAAACTGGCATTATACCAAATATTTTTAAACTAGCAGACGTAACGTTTATTATTTTATTCTTTATTTTTTCGTAAAATTGGCAATCAATTAAATTTTGTACAAATAAGCTTTGACTGTTACTACTTAGAATGATTAGTGCAGACTTAGTCTAAAAAAAGTCAAAATTAAAGTTTTATTATCTTTGTTTGGAATGCAGACGAAAATAAATGCATTAGATTTTTTCGTACAGATGCACAAAACTACAGATCTCAATCGAAATAAATTAGAAAATATGTTCTTTAGATTATTTATTAAAAAAATTAACAAACATTGACATTTGATATATTTACATGAGGATTTAATTGTGACGAATACGGTATTTTCTAATTTTTACGGTTTTTATTATAGCAAATTGAAATCAATTTAGATGATCGAATCAAAAGTTGTAGACAATCATATATTAGAGGCTTTAGGAATAATTATTTGCACAACGGGGCAGAGATGAGCTTTAGCTTGTACCAGACTTGGTTTTAATAACGTATATTTTCTCTGCTAATTCACTAAATATTTC
>JAGYYN010003800.1:0-13371 GCA_021441665.1 Euplotes cf. woodruffi 2 WChen-2021 | reverse complement strand
CCATTGGTACACTGTGTTCTACCACGACATCACCGTGCTAAATCTTCTATCGAATACTCATCTCAAAATCAGCAGCTGCATGGAGGGATTTTACGGGACTCAAAAAGAGAAATACATCAAGCTTTTTACGGAAAATAACTACAAAGTAGTTGTGTACGAACAAACAGAAAATGTAAGTTAGAATTTTTATTCTGTAGGCGCCGATGCTGCTTGAAAGACTCAAGAAAGAAAATCCTGACGGAGTCAAAGATAAAAAGCCAAACAGCAGAGCAATTTGAGAAAGAATTATTGATGGAATTTACACTAAAGGAACTTATATCGATCCGAGTGTTGGAAGTTTCAATGCTGCCAACAAAGATCTTGAGGTCAACTCGAAACTACCTACTGAGACTAAAAACATTCTTTGTTTTACATATGACGAGGCTAACGATTCGTTTGGAGTCGGTTATTTTGATCTTACACTTCTTGAATTCTGAGTAGGAGAGTTTAAAGATGATAAGTTAAAGACGAAATTTAGAACACTTTTAATGAAAACTTGACCTGTTGAAGTAATATGCGAATCAAAGCTAAAAAATTCACAAATTTACAAAATGCTTAAATGTAATCCAGTAAAACCAGCCTTCTTTTACATCTCAAGCCAATATCAGTGCGATTTAAGAGATTCAATAGCAATGATAGAACATTACTTAGATCCAGAAGAAAATAAGTATCAAAAAACACTAAGAAAAATGATTGAAAATAGTGAAGAGAATAAACTTTCGTTGATATCACTCGGATATGTTGTCAGATACCTCGAGGATCTGATTATTGCAGACAAAACATTGCCAATAGCTCGCTTTTACAAATACACTCACGAAGGAATCATCGACGGAGACAAGCTACACAAGCAACAGAACATGATCTTAGATGCACAGGCGCTTACCAACCTCGATATCTTTGAAGTCGAGACTGCATTTGGAAAATAGAGAAGAAGGCTCTTTATTTGACTTCCTCAACCGTTGAACGACTGCATTTGGAAGTCGAATGCTCAGAAAGTGGCTTTGCTCTCCACTTCTCTGAGAAGATAAGCTCAAAGACAGGCTAGACTCAGTCGAGTATCTCGTTAATAACTACAACATCGTGCAGTTGTTTAATAAAGAGCTTAAAGGGACTGTCGATCTAGAAAGATGACTTTCACGATGATACAAGCTCGGAGTCGAGACTGAGTCCCGCGCTCTTTATGTGACTGTGAATCTTACAAACCGCCTTAACCATTTCTTCGTTCTTCTAAGTGAATTGTCTAAGCTTATTGAGAAGATTCCGAAGATATTCAAAGACAGGAAAGACCTCCCGACTAGACTAAAAGCCTTAACTACTTTCAAACAAAAGAAATCCACAGATAAACACAAAATTAGGAAGTCAAAGAAGACTAAAGCTAAAGACCAAAATATGAGTGTCGATGAGGATGAGGATGAGGACAAAGACTCAGATAGAATTCTCCCTGATATTCGAGAAGATCTCGAAAACTTTAAAAATGTTGTTGTCTGGAAGAAAATCAAAAATGTCAAGATCCCAGAACCTGCACCGAACGTCGACCAAGAGTACGATGCAGCTGAGGATAAAGTCAAAAAGGTTAAGCAAGACCTGGCTGAACTACTCAAGCGAGTCCAAAAAGACCTGCGGTGTGATAAGATAGATTACTACACAGGCTCCAAAGTATACAGATTTCTTCTAGAAATTCCGGCAAATGCCAAATGAGATATCCCAGAATCTTACGTCGCAATTTCATTCAAAAATATAAAACGATACCAGCCTCCAGAACTAAAAGACCTCGTCAGTCAGCTCGAAGACGCAGAGGAAGCTTTAAGGAACGCATTTACACCTTTTCTGCGTCGACTGTTCCGGAAGTTTTGCAATAAGCAAAATATGTGGTCTGGATTTCTATCAGCATTTGCTGAAATCGATTGCCTGGTTTCTTTAGCAGAAACATCGCACTCTGAAAAGCACATGGTCCGACCTGAAATACTGAAAGACGAAACTCCGCATATTCAGATTTCAAAACTAAGACATCCATGAGTTGAGAAAGTTGTCAAAAACTTTGTATCCAACAATATTAAAATCGGAGGAGACGAGCCGCTGGTTCACTTGATTACGGGTCCAAACATGGGAGGCAAATCGACGATTTTGCGGCAGATCTGAGTCACCGCTATCCTTTGCCAAGTCGGGTGATACATCCCTGCAGAGTCCGCGAGAATGACGTTGATCGACCGGATCTTCACAAGAATAGGTTCATCAGACAATATTATGAAGTCAACATTTTACATTGAGATGGAGGAGACGAAGACGATTGTTGAGCAGTCCACTTCAAAGTCATTAGTTATCATGGATGAGCTTGGCAGAGGGACGAGTACCTTTGACGGGTACTCAATCGCGCATGCTGTCCTTTCGTACCAAGTTAAACACAATCCCTGCCTCACATTGTTTACCACTCATAACCACATGCTTGTTGATGCTTTCTGCAAGAATTCGAAAGTGCAAGCGATGAAAATGAGCTGCTCTGTCGATCAAAAAAGCGAAGAGGTCAAGTTTTTATTCAAATTTGAAAAAGGATATGCTAAGAATAGCGAAGGAATTTTAATTGCTAAAATGACTCAGATTCCCTCTCAAGTCTGCAAGAGAGCTCAAGAACTATCAGACCTTTTCAAGCAGAAGCTCAATCAATTAGAGAAAAAGTTTATTAAAGAATATGAACATGATGATTAAAATTGATTTAAAATACACACAAAAATTAAAATAAATTAGGTAAATTTGAAGAAATAGAGCAAGATTGATAATTTTTAGAATAAATTACACTGAATAGATCAAAATTTTATGGGTGAAGAAGACATCGTATCAATATTTTTTCAATATTTTAAATGATTTAATATTTTTAAAATAATACCTTATATATTGCTTAATAATAATATTAATTAATACCCATTTTGATTTACAAGCTAGTTAAGTACGAATAATTAATTAAACATATCTAAATTGAAAGTATTTAACATAATATTTAATGATTAATTATACTCTGATTAATTTAAACTTAAATTGAAATTCTGCACATGAAATTAATTTTCTAATTCTGAAATAAAAAATCTGAAAATTTCGCGATCAAAAGCAAGAATATAAAGTATCATAAAAAGCACATTAAAAGCAGTTTTCTAATCTTAATCCTATTCCTACAATAAATACCAAATAAGTCATTCTATCCGATCATGAATAAATGCCTCTTGCTGTTCCAAATCCATAAACCCCAGTAATAATTTGCAAATTATACTTCGCCAATTGAAAAGTACCAGACGCAGTCATCTAGCTATCCAAGAATGCCAGTGGGTCAACCCGACTTTTCAGTCCTGCAGGCAGACCGACTGCGACTGGCTGCAGTCGAAAAAGAGAAGTCACACTGTTGGGTTTTAATGCGATTTGCAGCACGCCGGGGTTGTAGATACTCTAAAGTCAGATCGGGCCAGCAGCTGGATTTGAATTTTATTTCAATAGTTTTCCATATTTACTATCAAAACTCAGATTTTACTCTTTTTTAGAGCCTTGTTAGTCAGAGCTCAACAGAGTGATTTAATTACGAGAGCAAGATATTTCAGTGGTAATATCAGAATGATTTTTTATATACTAAAATAAAAGAAGATTGATTTATTATTAAATCATGATTTCATTTTTAGTGATACTTTATGTATAGTTTAAACAACATCATTTTGAGATACTTATGTTTTTTTGTTAATAAAACATTTGCAATATTACTTGCTTAACTTAAATATCGAGTACGTTTTAATTACGAAATGTAAATTCAGAATTGAATTAAATAAATAGCAAATATTTATACATGCGCAGGTAAATAATTGAAATAAAGAAATCTATTTTAAATTGATATAAAACTTAGAGTTTTAGCTGCTTGTTCTTATCAGTTCTAATCGCACACGTTCGTGGGTCTGATGTCATCCACAGCTCAGCATTATTTATTATTTGATTGTCGATGACTTCCTTCAGCTCTGTCAAATTTAGTTTTTTAATATCGTCTTTGTAGAAGCTCATATGTGGGCTTGGGTTTTTAACTTTAAAAGACCCAGCTGTGTTTTTATTCGAAAGCTTGGTTTTATTCACTATAGATTATACAAATGCGCTACCTGGTTCTTTTGGCTGCGATATGTTATTCAAAGAGTGATTGAGAGATGTATCGATCTAAATTTAAGTTTAAAATACATATTGTTAATTCATAAAGGCACACACGACCGTTAAATAGCAAGCACAGGTACTTACAGCCTTTGGGTTATATAAAGTTTGAATGTAGTTCGATGATGGACCTAGTTTTTTTGATTCTCTGTCTTTATTTAGCCTTAAAACTCGTTATTTTGCGTGAGTTATCTCTTATCTGATGTTTCTGTATGTTTAGACTAATCAACTGACCTTTCTCTTTGAAAGCAAAAACTTTTGATTTTCTAGCTGCTAAATAGTAAAATTTGTGATTGATACCGTGAGCTCGGATAATTGGGCATTTTGGACTGTGTTGTTTTGAGCAATATTAATCCCACTTCACTTTTTATTGTCAGAGGAGTACATCCTTGAAGGTTCGTATTGATTGCTAACATTTTTAAAATTATCTTCATGATTGATAACTGCAGGTAGTTTATTAGGAACTGATTCAATTTTCTTTGATGATTTGCCTTCAGCATCAGAAACTTTCTGTTCGTCTAGCAAATTAAAGCAAGTAACTTACTTGTCTTCCATTCATTTAGAAGAATGGCTCTTCTAAGTTTGCACAGTATGCCAGAGCCTACTTCGGGGACTAAAGTATGGATCATATCAGAGTTAAAGATAGTCCCAGATCACTTTTCCATCAAAACCATTTCTTCGAGCTTGATCTCGCTAAATATTAAATCAGTCGAGCTTACTTGATTTCCTCTTTGAGAATTGCTGGCTTTGTCTTTCTTTTAATTGACTTTTTGAGCCTCCTCGACAGTGTTTTGGAGAACTCAAATGTGTTGTAGATATTGTGTTCGACTCCGGAGTTCTTGAACTCAGAGAAGTGGTAGGAGCCAAATATGATGTCGTCGAGTCTTTCGCACAATTTCGAAATCAAATCGTTGTTGTTAATTATTTTGAAGTTGCTTGAGTTCAACAACTTTTTAGACCAATTTTTATGACTCACAAAATTATAAATCATGTCTTTGTAAGAAGCCTTAATGCTCTTGTCATCGTAGTCTTGGACTCAAATCACGAGCTGAGCCAGGTATTCGATCATGTATTCCGTGATCGTCGGATTTGAAGACGGTTTATTTAATGCAACAGTCGATGGGTACTGAGAAAATGGCTCGCTGCAGTTCGTCTTCAGATCTAATTTATTATAGATCAGCTTTGATCAGACTTCAGTGATTACATCTTGGCTTAAATCCTTCAGGATTCCGTTGCTCTCTGAATACAGAAATTCATAAATTGCTGTATTAACTGGCTTTTCGTTGATAAAGAAGTAATCGTAGACCTTTGAGCCTTGCGAAGGATAAATGCAGACGTAGTTTCCAAGCCTGCATCGCTCCTCCAACGTGTCAACTATTTCTTGTTTGTACTTGACCAGTGCAATCTGAGCCAGCAAGTTCTGAGACAGCTCGCAAGATGAATAGTGCTTGTTATTTTGATGAAAGCTCAAATTTAGCTGTTTGAATGTTACTTGCTCAGTAGTAATTGTTTGAAAAAGCATTTGTAACTAAATTGTTATCTCCGACTTTATTGTTAAATGTCAAATGTGATTTATTTACTCGGAACCGCAAATTTTTCAATCATCTTTGTGTATCTTTGCAATAAGTTATTTTGTTTTTTTGCTTTCAGATATATTTTTAGCTCGACTTGCCATTTTTGCTAGGCTTTCCTTCTTTCGATCGAATCTTCTAATTCCGATCAAATTAAAGGTATCATTAAGTAAGTTCGATTTAATGTGAAGGTCGAGAGGAGAGTCTGTTCCTAATGAAGGAGACAAATTTATTTCAAGCAGCCATGGCTTCAAGTCGGAGTCAAAAAGAACATCAAATCCGTAAAGTTCAAATCAGTTCTTCTGATTGATATTCGACTGCTTCATTTTCTTTGTAATAGGATACTCTCCTGTAATAATGACTTTGATGATGATATCGTAAATTCGTGACCAGAGTAAGTCCATATCTATGCCGATTTTCTCCATGTGTTTGCAGAGAGCAGATAAGCTCCATTTTCCGCCGACGTCATCGCGATCGATGCTTTCGTTTTGAATGAATTTTGAGTTCTTTTTGTTAATGCTGTAGTTTGTCAGATGTGCGTATCGCTTCTTCCTCCACTTCTTCGTCTCCTTGTTGTTTCTGAAGTACTCAGAATCATCTTCTGAGCCTTCATCGTAAGACTCTTGTCTGCTTTCATCGAAGAATTCATACAGTTCAGAGGCAAACCGGACAAGACCTTCTTTGTAGACGTAAATTCTGAGCGGTTCGTACGAAGTGACTCAGACATAGATTCTTAGGTCGAACTTAAACCCGTTGATAAGCAGAGGGTTGGTGATGTACCTGCAGACAACATTAGTGCTTGTCTTGTCAACGTCTTCAATGTTGCTTGTGACATAGATGCCCTTTCCCTGTGCTCCTCATGCCGGCTTTACGATCCACATGTTTTTCTCTGGTCACTCCTTTTTGAGCAGTCTGAACTGCTCTCAAAAGTCCTCGTACTGATCGGGAAGAACGTAAGTTTCAGGGACTATTTCAAAGTCGTAGTCTCCGTATCTCGCCTGCATCTTTTTCACATTGATGGCGAGCCTGTCTTTTCGAGTCAGCTCGTAGCTGTGAGGGAAGTGGTTTACTTTTTGATACTTATTCAAATTCTCGTATCTACAATATTTTACATCTACAGCTATAAAAAGCTAAAAGCAAAGGCTGATATTAATTCTGCTAAAGAAACGAGATAAGTCATCTTGAATCTAATCAAAATATTTATATATTGTTGTTCCTAAGCATCGGAAAAATAGAATTAAGCGTAAAGGATTAAGATTAAAATACTCGAATCTTTCTTTAAATATAAAATATTTGATTTTGATAAATTAGATAAGAATAACTTGATCAAATCTAAAAAACTTTAAGTCAAAATTAATTACTTGTTTTTGAATTTTAGAAACTTTTAAATTTCAAAATAGGTGATTTAAATTTAAATGAAAAATGAACCTTGAAAAGTTTTTGCCATTCGAGTTGATCCAAAAACAATTCCAGTCGTGCGAGTCCGTCGGAATGAATCCGTTGGTCATGAATATTGTGTAGATCAACTTAATATCATACTTCAGCATTTTAAAAAGTAATATTAAGTTGAAGGGTTGTCCATATGCATTATTCTGTTGTATTTCGAGTTCAGCACACCTGAAGTTGAGTCTTGTTTATACATATTAATATCGTCGCGATCTATTCATCTGAACTTGATCAAGTCATAGTTTTTATCCTCTTCTTCGTATTCAGAAAAATACCCTGCTTTTTGGTGTTTTTCTATTAAAATTCACCAGCTTTGACTTACCTCTTGTGATGACTCCTCCGTTGAGGACCGATTGCCTACTTTTTGTTAGAAACAGCTTACTCTTTGAGTGCTTCAGTTCTCTGCCTCCTTTGCTCGGAGAGTGCATTAGGTTTTGCCGTCATTGCACTGGTAAACCTTCCTTGATAAACTTTTACGCCGTAGCTTTCTTGCTCTTCTCCTGCTCGGTCATCAATTTTAGCTGTCGAGTCGGCCCTCCGGTTTTTAACTTCAGATTTTGGAGGATAATACGGTTCTATATTTGTATAAGATTAAGGATGAATTATGATACTCACCACTGATCATGAAGTTTTTAAGCTTGAGAGTCTTGATCATCGCAATTATCGCTATCATTTGCTTGATTTCTATAAGGTTCAAGCTATCAGGTTTACCGTTCTTTCGACAATATTTTCTACATTTATGCTTGCTGTCTTGGTTGTTTGATCCCCGTTCTAAATTAGATGTGAATTCTTTATTCTCTTTAAAGTTGTCTTTTGTATGGACTCCTTTTCCAGCTTTAATCATCTCGTCTAATACTGATTCGTAGATATTGTCGTCTTTAATAAGTTTGTGACCGATGGTCGGTGGGTAAATTCCTAAAGAGTAAAGTACAGTAAAAATACCTTTCCACCGCCTTCTCTCTAAATTCTGGATGTTACTTAATCCTTTCAATAGTGATCGAGTTGTTGTCTCTGTCTTTGTCAGCCTGAATCGCAAATTGGTCGGTGTCTTGGTTATTTTTGACATCGAATTCACTTGAATTTTGCTGGTACGATTGGTCGTCTGTCGGTTTTTCAGCCTGGCTATCTTTATTTGTCTTCGCTGAGTCTGAATTCATCCTGTAAGTAAAGCAAGTCAGCTTAGCCTAGGATTAATCGTCCTCGAACATCCGAGTTGAGATTAGTAAATAATTAAATCGAATATATAATATGTAATTCCTGCTTTTTATTACATTTATAGATTTATTAATGTTTGTCAGTAATTTAAAATCAAATATGATTAATGAATAATTTTGATTGGACGTAAGTGCATTAATATTTTAATATTTGAAGCAGATAAGAATTTTTATTTATTTAAATTACATTGCTATGAAAGCATAAGAAATATCATATTTAATTTCAGACTTATCAGAGATCAATCCTCTTTCTGCTGGTAATATTAATCGCTATTGGCCTCATAGTCAAGACTAAAACTATTCATTTTAAATATCGTTATATATTTACTTAGTTCTTCTGACATTTGAAAAATAAATTCATTTGCTCTAATTGAATAAAAGCAGTTGTTGGAAATTGCGCTAAACTGCCGATCAGTCTGTAATATATTTCCAATTTAAAATTATAGGTTAATATTAGCTTCATCCCGAGGGAATATAGGCTGAAGCGAGTGAAAGAGCGAAGAATTTGTTTGAATAACCATCTTACCAAGAAAATTTAAAAATTTTCAATAAATATAATCATCCCTGCTTGTCTATATAATAAATTTAATATGGACTTGCATAAGGACTACCCCTTTGGCCTCCTCAATAACCCCGCAGACAATTCAGTAACTCACAACCGTCTTTGCTGTGCTTTATTGTTATACAGACAGATACAGTGTTTGAGTACAGAATGCGAGAGCCACAGATGTTGATAAGCAAAAATATAATTTCAGATAAGAAAAGCAAGCTACTTGGCAAATCAGTACGCAGCTGGACTTAAAAACATCGCGGATTTATATATTAAAATCCCCATTTTATCATCTTCATGGCTTTTTTAGTTAAAAATAAAAGTAAAATAAGCGATTTTAGGTAGAAAGCAAATAATTTGATTATTCATCAATTATTCATATTTTGAATTTATTTGTTAACAATTCAAGATTTCAGCATGCGACAAATAAATTTATCAGCCGCTATGCTTGAGCTTAATGAGCTGACTTGCCTGGTTTGGAATAGAGAGATATAAATTTAAGCATCCAAACTTGCCTGTGAACTTCACCCAATTTGAATATTAATAAATACTCATCTATGCGTTGTAGAAATAATTATGATGGAGTATTAATAAATATGTAGCTCAAGCGGTTCGGACTGTACACTGACTTCTCAAAGCTCAGAAATAAGTAATTATATTCAAAGCTGTGATTACAGTCTCAATTTAATTTTTAGAACAATTGAAGATATTCACCAGACAACTGAGACTAATAAGAGCCGCAACAGGTAACATCTTTAATTATTGTTACAGGGTCGGATCGAAGTTTAGTAGGATTTTGAAGCGAGAAGCAACTGATAACTACGGATGCAGTATTCCACAACTCTCTACATATCTCCTTGAAAGCAAGTATGGTTTTAGTAAACTGCATAAATTACATTAAATATCTTGCTGCAATGGTCGAGCATGAAGTTATAATCTTTTAAATTGATAATTTACATCGGCTTATTATTTTATTTAAATTTCATAAGTGATTTACTTATCACTCCGGATGAGCTATTAGTATTACTCGTTCTAATTTTGTTTGATCTCAGTAATTATTTAAGCCAGATACAAAATCAACTAAATAAAGATACAATTATTTTAAGTTTCGTGAAAAGAAAACAATAAGCTGAAATATTTTGCTATCTTTATCTATGCCCTCTGCAGTTACATCTCCGCCTGCTGTATCTAACAAAAATAGATAATCTTATTAACAACAATAAGAGTTGTAATGGAATCAAGCAATTTAAA
Source organism: Euplotes cf. woodruffi 2 WChen-2021 (assembly GCA_021441665.1). Lineage (NCBI taxonomy): Eukaryota > Ciliophora > Spirotrichea > Euplotida > Euplotidae > Euplotes > Euplotes cf. woodruffi 2 WChen-2021. Next base: position 3,133 of record JAGYYN010003800.1, on the reverse strand, counting down.
GCTTTAAGAGAGAAAAGGTGGAGCAACGACCAGGGTATTTAATTGAACTAATTCATAGTTGAAATTCTATCGACTATTAACATCCTCGATTCGAAGCCAGTCCAGTTTTTAAATAACAACACAAGGTTTAAGTAAGCACTCTCGTTGTATTTCTAGAATTAAGCCTTGCTTCAAATATAAAAACAGCAAATGTTTAATGTAAGAAAACTGGCTTACAGATATAGTAATAAAAGAAGTTCAAGCACATCGAGCCACAAAGTCGTATCGAATCTTCCATTCAAAAATGTGAAGCTAACTGAGCTAATTAATAACTACGAGCTGTCAAATCGAGCAGACTCGAGCAGCAGCAATCAATACGAGATTAGCAAGTAATCACAGGCATTCTAGTTATATAAACTCCTATATTAATTAAAAATAAGTAAATTGTAAAATATAACAGTGATGAATTGTTTTCCTCGGCTGCGTGAGTATATTTATTTGCAGCCTGCGGTCCAAGTCAACTCCAAAAACAAGCTTTGACCCGAACTTAGTCACGTACATCGTAAGTCCGACTGGTAACCGAATAGCCGAGGAATTCGGTAGACTCGTCTGGCAGGTAGGTCGGCTTGAAAATGTGTAGTCCGCCCGACTGGATCAGCAAGATGAAAGGAGTCATCACTATCCAAAAGTAAACAGTCGCAAGGCCCGCCTTCGATTAAGATATCCGACAGGTTCACCTCCACTCACCACCGGTTTGAGTGATGGTTTTATATTTAGGAGCCAAAAGGAAATGGAAGAAGGGCTGAGGAAAATGTTTAGAGAAAAGATCAGAAGGAATAGGATCAAAGAAGTACAGTGAGCCAAGTGAAGATTTGTTCATGTATGCGTTAGACCTTTTATTTTTTAGAACTTAGCAAATAATAACGAAAATACCAATATTTGGCATTTTAACCTTGCACGCAAAAAGTTAGAACAGAATCAGTCTGGATTTTTATGTAAAAAACATCTAAATTAGTAAAATAATTTGATTGTGATAATATTCTTTAACTAAATAAACGATGGATAAAGTATTTTTAATTTGACATAAAAATTAGCAACTACTAAATTAATCAGTTTTTATTGAATTTTGAATGCTAAAAGTTTCAATAATACTAATTTTATAGATATATAGAGATAGTTTTAGTTTACAAATCTAAAATATATTATCGAATGAAGCTTCAGAAGAATGAATATAAATATATTAAAAAACTGCATTTGTGTATTTGTATTCTCAGAATAGACTACAACCACATGAATGTTATTAATACAGATTTATTTTACTAATAGTTTCAGCATTAATTAAAAACAGCAATGATGTCTGATTATGAGCCGAAGTTATAAATAATATTCTTAAATATACAGTTGATGATCATTTAAACTGAGAGCGTATTTGTTATCTGCCTTAAGTTTTAATGAGAAGGAATTGACAGATTGGGTTTAGAATCCACAAAATTATTCATCGAATTAAAATTGTATTTATTAAGCTATTTATATGTATTTGTAAGTTACCTATGAATTTTTTAATAATTCATTTTGAAATAACATAAATTTTTTATTTGTAATATTTAGTAGTAATTGAACATAGTGTTTAATGCTTAAGTATAGTTTTAGTAATTATAAAAATAAATTTGAAATTGATGAAAATAGATATAGATGTTCTGATAAATAACGACTATTATTACTTAATTGATAAAATTTATAACTAAGATTCATAAGATAGTTTTGATCATACTAACAAATAAATTTAATTAAGTAATTTGTTGTAATCTATTAAAGCAAAAACCAATATATTTGATTTGATACAGTTATAATGATATTAATAAGTATTTTTAAACTAAATGAAATCAATAAAATGCATATACTATAAATATTTAAAATGTTATTTAAAACAATCTTTCAAGCAAATTATTCATTAGTATTAATTTTAGTTGATTTAATTTTTCTCTCAAATTATTTAAATTATTATATAATTATTAAGATAACATATTACTGCTGCATATTGAATCATATATATCAACTTAGATTGGCATTTTGTTCTTTCTTGGGGCAACCTAAAGCAGTATATCAAAACAAAGGCTTTACATTCTTGATTTCGTCCATATCAGCTTTCAATTCAGAAAGCTGTTTCTTGTTTCTTTCAAGCATCTCTCTGATGTCCATATCAATCTCCATCTCAATATCTGCCATCAGCGGTTCATAAAGTTCTGACGCTTTGGCCTGAGCAGTTTGCGGTCTTTCAAATGGCGTTTGCTTACTCTTCGCTCCGTCCTACAGTGAGGTTATTTACAAGACTGCTTTACCATTTCGTTCTTTATCTTATTTAAGTTCGCTGCTATTGGCTTTCTCCTCGATGGCGCTTGTTCTTTGCTCAAGGCCGTGGATTCTTTCGAGAAGTTGGCCAATCCTAACTTTCATGGACTCGTTCTCCTCCTTCATGAGCTTCATCCTTTCGTCGTGAGTGATTGATTTATAAGCTTTAAGTTCCTCCTTGAGGTCTTTGTTCTCCTCCATCACGATGTACATGTTCTTGAGTTCTGCTTTTAAAATGTCATTCTCTCGGTAAGTGTAATGGTGATTCTTATCAATCAGCTGCTTTTTGAGAGTCTCGTTTTCCTCGATCAGGTTCGCCACTTTGCTCTCGAGCTTTCTGATCTCGTCTTCGTTTGCAGTGATTCCTTCCTCCTCGAGGTCGTCGAACTTGACTTGCTTCGGCTTGCTCTTTGGTAGCTTGTTCTCTTTGTTTACTAAGTGAAATTAGTATTTTAAAAATGACGAGAGTATTATCAAACTCAAATAGTGAATGGGTAGATAATGGAGACAGCATTGATTACAGATGTTTGTCTTTGAACTCAGTAAGTCGTAAGACGACTCCTCGTTTTCCTGCTTATCTTGCAACTGCTTCTGCACTAAACACAGTATTTTTGATATAAATCTTACCGATTTTGAATTTGCTCTTTTTCTTCTCTGGGATCTTTAGTTTCTCCCGCTTGTAGAAGACCTTGGCAAGGTCTTTGTCGAGGTCGGAGACTTTCTCGTCGTCGATGTGCGTTAAGCTGAGTCTCATGATGAGGTGGTACTTAAACCCCTCTTTTGCATTGACTGGGTTGTTGTCCAT